>LLKO01000005.1:542735-585503 GCA_001513895.1 Graphilbum fragrans | reverse complement strand
GGGGGGGGGGGGGGGGGCAGAATGGAGGTATCTCGGTGGCCACCATACGACAAACGCAAAGAAGGCGGCAGAAAGAGCACCAAGAGACTGCGCCATGATGGCCGAACGGGACCATAAAAATCCATATCCATCGAAAAAGGCCAGTCAGACACAAGCTAAGAGAGAAGGGAAAAGTAGACTTGGCCAAAGAAAAAAAAACAAATGGAGAAGGTAGCGGCGGCCATTTTAGCCGCATATATTGAGGATGGATGGGTTCCGTACAATAATGGCGGATGAACCGAAAGAGGCAAGTTCGCTAGAAGAGCATGACGAGAAGGCTAAAGCAGGACGATGGATGTTTGCACGCACATTCGTAGATCCGCAAGTGCACAAATACGCAAATACTGTGTCCAGCCAAGCCAGAAAGAAGGGCGGATGCAGGTAGATAAGGCGCCGAGCATCTGCTCGAAGTGACGTTTTGTTTCCCTTCATCCCGGGATATCCTGGTAACTGGGGTTATATGAACCTGAGAGTATTATGTAGTGTTATAAGAAATGAGGGACTGATGTCGTGCCTCCTTTTGTAGTTTCGTCTTTGGGATTTGCAGCCTTGTACATGGCATATGGTGGAAAATAAGTGAGGCCAAAGAGTGCACAGTCACGCGCCTTTGACTGCTCACAAGTAAAAAATCAAACGCATACACATGCAGCCCAAAATAGCACGGCTAAGCTGCCTTTGTGTCCCAAGATGTAGGTTCCACATGGCTGTGGCAGGCCGTGGCTTGGGCTCATTAGAAGGCTTTTAAGCAGCTTGGACACGCCCGCCCAAAGCTCATTCGGATGATGGCACGCCATCGACGGATCCTCTGGCAAAGCGGCTTATGGGAGGTTTGTGCTGGAGCAACGGATCTTCGGATCTCTCAACCCGTGTCGGGAACTATGCCGCAGTTCTTCGTGGACGCCTACAAGCTGGGCTGTCAGGATGGGGTGTCATCGTATGGCCACACGTGCCAGTGAACCTAGAGAAGACAGACAAGACAAAACAATGTGGCATGGTATATCAAAACGATGGTGACATGATGGTCCAAATAATGATGCTGTCGAATCCCGGCTCCCTATTCCAAATTGCAGATCCATGTTACAAAACATGCATGCACATTCGAGAGTGCTGTCAAGCAAACTTCCCTTTTGCTCAGATAGTAAGTAAAACAAAGGTCCTGCCGTTTACTTCTACCCGTTTACGCTGCCTGTCTCTGCCGCACCCAGTAGTACGCAGCACCCAGCAGCCACAGTGCGACAAGAATGACTGCCTGCACCGGAGCAAAGGCGGCTCCGCGCACGACAACAAAGCCGCTGACGAGGGAAAAGATGACGGGGACGACCAGCAGCGGCTTGTACGGCCGTTCCAATGCGGGCTCGCGAATGCGCAGGATAACGGCGCCGAGCACGGTAAGGAAGAAGAAGGTGAACTCGCCGAGGCCGTTAAAGGTCAGCAGAGCACGGAAGTTGCCGAGCAAAATGTAGATGGCGGCCAGGACGGCGGAGAGAAGGAGGGCGTTGATGGGGGCATCTGAAGCCTCGTCATCTAGTTTGGGTGCCGCAGACGCTGCTGGTTCTGCCGCGTCGTCGCTGCTCTGCACGGCTTGGTCGGCAGGAGCGTCATTCTCCAACAGCGGTGCCACGGCTGACGAGACTGGGCCGAGACGGCCGAGAACCGAGAAGCCCGCGGGGATCCAGTTCTTGTTGGCAGCAGAGACGGCCATGCGGCCAGCGACAAACGAATTTCCCAGAAGAGACCCTGCAACGACGAGGCAGATGAGAATAGCAGCAGCGAAGCCGAAGCCCGGGCCGAGAAGGCGCGAGAAGGCAGTCTGTGGGTTAGCGGACATGTCAACAAGGGCCAAACAGGCACCTAAAGCAGACATGGTAAGGAATAGAGCAAAGAGAAAGGAGAACGTACCACGGCCACACTGTCGGTGGTGGACACGATCTTCCAGGGCAGCAAGATGTAGTAGGCGGCGTTGGCAGCCAGGAAGCAGAGGACAATGGTAGGCAGAGCAGTATTGATAGCGAGAGGCAGCTGGCGAACGGGGGCGGACAGCTCGGCGGAGATGTAGATGGCCTTGTCCCAGCCAGAATAGGCCCAAAGAGCGCCGTAAAGAGCGGCCGAGTAGTGGCCGAGCAGAGCCCAGCTGGAGAGCTGCGTCCAGTCGGTGGACGAGCCGTCGGGGTTGAGAGTCGGCCGGGAGGCAAACCAGTTGGAGGTCCAATCGGGGCGGCGGGAGGGAGCATCGGAAGACGGCCGAGCGGCATAGAGCGCAACAACGACCAGCGCAGCGCCGACGACGGCCGTGATAGCCAGGAACTTGGTGGCCACGAAGAAGTTGTTGAGCCGCGCGCTGGCCTTGGTGCTGACAGAGTTGGCCAGCGTCACCGCCGCCAGCACGGCCACGGAGAGCAGCTTGTGCAGGAGCTCGCTGCCGGCGGTCGCGGCGGTCGCCCCGGAGGTTCCGGCGGTCGCCGAAAAGAGGCTTTCGACAAACACAATGGCCAGGATGGCCAGCGTCGCAGGCATCACGGCCACCAGCCATGTCCAGGCGGCCAGAAAGCCGAACACGTCGCCGTAAATGTACTGCAGAAACGGCTGCACGCCGCCTTCGCCGGGAATGGCCGTCCCCAATTCGGCCAGCGTCGCCGCTCCGGTCCAGGCCAGGACGCCGCCGACGAGCCAGACGCCGAGCGCTGCGCCGGGCGACGGCACATTGGTGTCGACAGCGCCGGGCGACGTGAAGATGCCGCTGCCGATGACGATGCTGATGACAATGGCAAACGCCTCGAGCGCGCCGAGATTGCGCCGGAAACCGCCGCCGGCAGCTGGAGGAGCAGCCTCGTCAGCCGCTGCGGACGGCGCCAGCAGGGGCTGCTGCTCGGCGGCCGTGGAATGGCCAGTCTCGGATGCCATGGCAAAGAACAAGAGCAAGAAATAGGGCGGAATGGGCCGAGCGTGGCGGAGATGTGGTGGCGGAGAGAGGGAGGTGAAGAGAGGAGAGATGGCGAAGCTTAGATTCTACCTGCTATAAGTGCTTAGGGAGGACTACGACATTGGCTAGAGATTCGGCTTAACTCCCCACAATCACGCAATCCGGCAGCCGACCAGAGCACACTCCTCATTGCATCACCGTCCAGAGTTTGGGGATTTGCCCGTGAATACCATTCCAGACTAGGTTTGTAAGAAAGGTAACAATTCAGATTGGATCTGGTGTTGAACATCTGACCAAGTATGAGTAGTTGTCCGACGGAATAGCTACCCCACTGAGAGTTTAGTGGATCGTCCACTGAGAGAGTGCTGTAACTCGCTGAAAGCTGCGGCGTTAGCTGACACAGCGCGACAATACGGCTCTTGACGCGATTTCAGTCGAATCGGCAGGAGGGCCAAGCGCCCATGCTCTCCTTATCGTAGTAGTGACGACCTAGGCTCCTTGACGAGGGCTGAATGTATGGCTTGACGTGCATCGTAACGACTTTGGAGTTGTGGTTTTCCGACCGCCACACAATGTAGGACGCTGCTGGTTTGTTGACATTGGAACCTGCGCCGGCATCGGTCCCATTCTCCGAGGCGAGAGCTTTGCCAATTGAAGGATAATCTGCCAAAAAAACCGTGGTTTCTTGCTCGTCTACGTCGAAGGCGCATAGAGGACATCCAGAAATACAGTGTATATAATAGGCGCACTGTTATATACACGGAGTAGCTGTGGCTGAGGCTAGCGCCACACTTGAGCTCAGAAAACGCGACAGCTCCAGGCTGCCTGAACGTCCTTGGGTGGAAGCTTTCGCCGGTGTGTCTCTCAGCGTCTGTTGTCTCCAACCACGACCACCAACCACATCCATCTTCCGACGACTGTTTCCCTTCAATCTTATTTGCACACTGTTGCTTCACCAAAAGGACAGATAAGCAGCCTTTTTCTCGTCCTGCAGCTGCCGCTTGCTATTGTTGTTGATCTCAACGGTCAACAAGGCTTCTCTAGTCGAAGAAGGCCATCAGCTGAGATCCTCCACCATGGTTCGTCGAGAGGCGGATGCCAAGGGCATTTGTGTAGCTACGGATGATGCGAGAGGAGACTAACAGCGGTGCAGACGTCCATAGGAACGGGCTACGACCTAGCCAACTCGATCTTCTCGCCGGACGGCCGCAACTTCCAGGTGGAATACGCGGTCAAGGCGGTCGAGAACGGCGGCACATCGGTGGGCATCCGGTGCCGCGATGGCGTGGTGCTCGCCGTGGAGAAGGTGGTGGCATCAAAGCTGCTGAAGTCGGGTGCCAACAAGCGCATCGCCACGGTGGACCGGCACCTGGGAGTTGTGAGTGCGAGAGGGAGAGAGAGACCCCGAAGACTGGAAGCAGAGAGAGAGAGCACGTGGACAGAGAACTAACAGACAGGCTTTCTCCGGCATGATCCCCGACGGACGCCAGTTTGTGGAGCGGGCGCGCGACGAGGCGCGCAGCTGGCGCCAGAACTTCAAGACGCCGATCGAGACGGCGGAGCTGGCGAGCCGCGTGGGCGGGTTCCTGCAGGCGTACACGCTGTACCAGTCGGTGCGTCCGTTTGGCATCACGGCGATTGTGGCGGGGGTGGACAGCGAGCTGGACCAGCCGGTGGACGGCGAGGTGGGCCGCGGGCCCAAAGTGGGTGCCGGCGGCCGGGTGGAGGGCAAGAAGCACGGCGGGCCGGCGCTGTACATGCTGGAGCCGTCGGGGCTGTACTGGGGCTACTACGGCGCGGCGACGGGCAAGGGCCGGCAGGCGGCCAAGGCGGAGCTCGAGAAGCTGGATCTGGCAGTGGGCGAGGACGGGCGCGGGGGCATCTCGCTGGAGGAGGGCGTCAAGGAGGCGGCGCGCATCATCTACGTGGCACACGACGACAACAAGGACAAGGAGTTTGAGCTGGAGATGACGTGGGTCAGCACGGCCGACGGGCCGACAGGCGGACGCCACGTCGAGGTGCCGCAGGCGCTGCGCGAGGAGGCGGAGCGCCTAGCCAAGAAGAGCCTCGAGGGGGACGACGACGACGACGACAAGAAGGGCGACGAGGACAAGATGGAGGAGGAGTAGGGAGCAAGAACAAGTAAGCAAGTAAGCAGGAAGCAAGAAGCAAGAAGTAAGAAGCAAGAAGAACTACGGGATGGCTTGTAGCTACGAGTTGTGCATGGCATACAACATGAATCAAAACGAAATGCATCGTGCGTGTGGACATGCTCTATTCAGTGGGTACACTCACGCCGGTTCCGGCTTCGCGTCGGCCTTGTCCCTGAGGGCGGCGCGCGCATTTTGGCACCAGTTGGTCCAGTCGGCGAACAGCGACGTGCGCACATGCCAGGCGTCCAGCATCCAGCGGTCCTGCGTCTGGCGGTAGACGTCGGCGACGCAGCGGTAGGCCTGGCGGCGGGCGTCGTCGTCGGCGGCGGCCGCCCACAGCGTCGACGCCACGGTCAGGCTGGCCGTCGAGACGGCGGCTGCCAGCGCGCGGCTCTCGGAGCGGTCGTTGGCCGCCGCGTGCAGGCTCTGCAGCGTGGCGACGGCGGCGTCTGCGGCGAGGAGCGCGTCGGCGGCGCTGCTGGCGGCGGCGGCGCGGACGCGCTTGAGCTGGCGCTGGATCTCCTGCAGCAGCTTGCCGGCTTTCTGGGCCAGGGCGGCCTCCTTGGAGTCGCGCACGAGCAGGACGAGCGGCCCCAGAAGACGGAAGACGAGGCCGAGCTGGGCCGGCTTGCCGGGGCTGGCCTTGACGTAGGTCTCGAGCAGGTCGAGCACGCGGTGCTTGAACGCGACGACTTTCTGGCGCGCCTCGTCGCGCTCCTTCTTCTGGCCGGACGTCTTGGCCTGGATCAGCTTGAGGTGGTTGGCCAGGTGGTCGTCCAGCGCGAGCATGGCGTTGTCGCTCATGTCGGACTCGTCCGACGACGACGCGGCCTCGCTGTCCTTGTCCAGCATGTGCGACACGCGGTACGTCTTCATGAGGGCCTCTTCAAGCCCGCTGGCGCCGCCGTTCTTGGCGTTCTTGCCCTTGGCGTTGCCAGCCTTGGCGTCTGATGCGTCGGTGTCTTCCTCGCCACTCTCGCTGCCCGAGTCCGAGTCTGAATCTGAGTCCGAGTCCGAATCTGAGTCTGAGTCTGAGTCTGACGACTCGTCGTCGCTCTCGTTGCCGTCCTCACTCTCCGACCCCGAGCCGTCCGCCTTGTCCTCGCCGTCGATGTCCATGAGATCATCCTCGTCCTCGTCCTCGTCCTCGTCCTCCTCTTCCAGGTTGAACAGGGCCCGGTAGCCGGTCGTGTTCTCCTCCGCCGCAAGCACCTCGGTCAGGTTGTCGAGCGCCTCGGCCGACATGTACGGCGTGAAGGCCTCGAACACCTGCAGCGAGGCCTGGCGCGTCAGCTGCGACGACTCGGCCAGCATGGCCAGCAGCACTTCGGTGAGAATCTGGCCGACGTCCGGCTCGCCTTCTTGGGCCGCGCCGTTCGTCTCGGCCGGTGCCGTCTTCTCGGCCTTGTCCTTCTTGCTCTTCTTTTTGGCCTTCTTGGGCTGGGTGGCTTCTTCAAGAGCGACGACCTTGTCGCCACAGCGGCGAATGTCTTCGAGCACCTCTAGCGCGTCCGCCCGTGGCTCATGGTACAGCTGCAGCAGCGACACAGCCAGCAGAACGGCCAAGCCTTGGCGTGCACGGCCAATAGCCGAGGTGCTGGCAGCATCGCCAACCAGCTCCTCCAGCTGCTGGCGCGCCGCCAGCGCCGGCTCCTTGATATCGTCGCTCATCGCCGAGACAGTGCTGGGGTCGATGCTGAAGATCGTGCGGCAGAAGCTGCCAAAGTCATCGGGGCGCTTCAGCAGATAACCAGCTGCCGACAAGACCGATTTGCGGCAGGCCGACTCGGTCTTTTCGTCGCGCTTGGGGAACGCGTCCGCAGACGTCTTGTGGCCTTGGCCGTAGGCAATGTCGGTCAGGGCCGAGAAGCCAATGCTGCCGACCGACGGACCGCTGCCCGCTTCCTCGCCGGCGCTGCCGGTGCGGCTGACGAGGCGGAAGAGGTACTCGGCATAGATGCGGAGGAACTTTTGCTCGTTCTCGCCGTTTTTTCTGTGGCACAGGTGTTAGACCTCATTTGTTACATTGAAAGAGGACAACTCACTCTTTTAGCGCACCGGCCCGCAGGATCTCGACAACCCGGTCAACAGAATCAGCGTCCGTAAACCGCAGAACACGCTCCACAGGCTTGGTGCCGTCACCGGTGCCCTTGACCCGCTCGTCAAAGTCGTAGACGCCGTGAGATCCCAGCGCCGTGCCGAGCAGACCGCCAAGAACCGAGACAAGGACGGCCGGCTGGTCTTCGACCTGCTTCTCGAGGAACTTGAGCACCTGCACCGCTGCCCGATGCAGCCGCGGCGTCGAATGAGACGCCTGGTTCATGACGCAGGTCATGAAGTTGGCGCTGAAGAGGCTGGGGTAGACGGCAGCGCTGCCGTCGTCCTGGCTGGCGCACACGGCTACGGCTCGCTGGAAGATCTTGAAGCCTGTGAGCTTCTGGTGGTCCGAGGCGCCCTTGGCGAAGTAGACCTCTGGATGTGTTAGCACGGTACATAAGAGTGTAGAAGAGGAGAATATGGATCGAGGGGGCCAAACATACGGTCAACCACGGTCACCCAAAAGGCGTCGAACTGCTTGTTGTCGCCGCTCTTCTTGCTAGCCTGCAGGAGCCCGTTGAGAAGCAGATCCCACACAAAGTGCAGCTGCGAAGACGCATTGCCCTGCTTGATGCCGGCGCCGGCTGCCTTGTCCTCGTCGCCGTTGCCGCCGCCGCTGCTGTTGCGCAGCACCGCCACCAGATCCTTGTGCGAGCCCGGAGCCAGGGGAGCCGTCCACGGCGCCGGCAGTTTGATACTGGGAAACCGGGCAGCAGCAGCCAGCCAGATGCCGAGGCCATCGGCCGTGCGAGCCAAGTTGACATTGCTGGTGCTGGTGCTGGTGCCGTTTTTATCGCTCTTTTTGTCGCCGGGCCCCTGGTCGGCCGCCATCTGCTCGAGCGTCGCCACCAGCGCCGCCTCGTCCGGAATCTGGCCGCGCACAATAGCCTGCACGATGACGAAGCTCGCCTGCGACCGCAGCCACACCTTTTGGCGGCCCAGCTGCAGCAGACACTGCAGGACGCGCTGCCAGCGGTCGACGGTGCCGTCGGCAAACAGCACGCCCGACGCCACAAAGCTCTGCAGGCCGAAGAGCTGGCCAAAGTAGTGGTCGCGCTCTTCCTGGCCGGGCACGTGGCTGCCGGGGCGCGTCTTTTCGAGGAGCATGTCGAGGACGCGCGCAAACGTGAGGCCCGGGTACGGCGAGGAGGTGGTCGACCCGAACAGCTGGCCCAGGAGCTCCGACAGCACATAGCTGAAGCCCACACGCGCGGCCTCGCTGCCGCTGGCGAGGCCCCGCAGCAGCCGGCGCTCGAGGTGGCGCAGGAGAACGGCCTCGGAGACCGCGCGCACGGGAGCTTCGGTGGTCTCTTCGGGCGTCTTGTCGGACGACGCAGGCTTCGGGCCCAGGCTGAGAGCGGACAGGATCACGTCGGCGGCGCGGATGCGGTCTTCGACGTCCGTGCTGCTGAGCAGCTTGTAGAGCCGGCGCTCGCGGTCGTGGTCGGCACGCGAAAGCTCGAGCACAAACGGCGAGCGGTCACGCAGCAGGGCTTCCTTTTCGGCGTCGTCCGCTGTTGTTTGTGCCGCCGTCTTTGCTTGGCTGTCGCTGTCCTGGGCGATGTCCGCGAACTCCGCCGCCAGTCCGGCCGCCGAAGCGGCTGCCATGCCGCCGTCTGTCCGCGGCCGCTTCGTCAGGGGCTGCTGGTGCGGTGCGGCGCCGTTACTGCCGTTGGCCTGGGCGCCTGAAGCCTTGCCGGATCTCTTTCTTTTGGCCATTTGCGTGGATGGAACGAGCGTAGAAGAAAGACGAAGAAGCTGAATTATTTTAAAGTAAAGGAGAAGCAAGGATATTGTGAGCCGTGTTAGCACCTTGAGCTCACGCAAATACTGAAAATCAAAGACAATTTTACCCCCCCATCGAGAGACTGAAGAAGACTGAAAGAGCTAGAGAGCGAGCCGTCACTCGCGATGCATAGTGCAATTGGACCAGAAATTTTTATCTTATCGAGAAAATAAAGTGGACCAGCGCTCGATAAGGTGGTCCATATGGAGAACTCGCGCAGCATACGGCACAAATCAGGTCACGTGCCGTATCAAGTCTCATGCTGGCGAAGAGAGTACGAGTACTCACGATGCGACGGAACAACTGAATACACCTGACAAAATATACAATGCCGCGAGCGGCTCAACGCCCCTGCCGTCCGCCGAAGAATGCACCACCGCCCATTTCTATACCTTCCCCCCCAAACCAGTCGGCCAGAGAACAAGGAAAAGGAGCTATAATACAGATATACCGATGTATAGACGTGCACACATGCACCCTGTTCAATGTGCATATTGCAATTAGGCATATGAAGAAGACAATAAAGGGCCAAGGCCAACAAGCGGACGTCCAGAAAGAAAGTGGTATCATCGCGAATGCCACGCAGAGTGTCGGCGAGAAGGAGGCAGCAAGAAGAAATATAGTCAATGGGTTAAGAAGGAAAAATAGAAAAACAAGAGAGGAAAAAAAGAAAAGAACGAAAAGAAAGAAAAGAGGAAGTAAAAGACCACCACCCGTCATGCCATCATGATTACAACAAAGAGTATTAGTTACCGAGAGACGGGCAGCCAGCGCCAGAGCGAGGCCAAGAAAAGGGGAGAAAGAAGGCAGGAGGCGCCGACGAGCAGGGCGCCGACGCCGCCGCTGAGGCCCAGAACACGCAGCTCCTAAAAGGCATCCTCAAACGGACAGTCCACGCTGTCGTGGCCGTCGCGCTCGCACAGCGCGCACCACTTGGCGCTGTCGACGACGCCGCTCTCCTTGCCGGCGACGGGGCCGCCGTCCATGGGGTTGGGGAGGATTTTGACGTCGGCGGCCGGAGAGGCGGCGGAAGACGGCTTGGGCGCCGCCGACGCCGCCACAGAAGCGGCCACCTCGGACTCGATGCCGGCGGCACGCACCACGTCTTTGCCCGTGCGCGTGACATCGGCCGGTGCGTGCGCCTTGCTGCCCTTGGTATTTGTGTCCTGTTTCGGCGCCTGCCCCGGCGCCTGCGGCCCAAACATGTTGGTGCACGTCAGGATGTCGTGGCCGTTGGTCTCGCAGATCTCACACCACAGCGTGCTGGACTCCGTGACCGACGAGTACGCATCGCTCTCGGGCATCGTGTCCAGCGTCGAGCCGCGGTGGTGCGACACCTTGCCGCCGGTGCCGTTGGCGCTGGCGAGGGGGCCGTCCGACGACAGAGTCCGCGTGTGGCGGTGGCCCAGACCGTTCAGGCCGTTGATGCCGTTGATGCTGTTCAGGCCGTTCAGGCCGTTCGCCTTGTGGCTGTCGTAGTCGTACTCCCGGGCCAAAACAACCGTCCCCCGCGAATCTCGCAGCGACGACCGGTTGGCCGCGCTGACAATGGTCATGGCGCTGCTGCGATGGCTGGGGCCGTTGGAGCCGTTGGAGAAGCCGTTGGAGAAGCCGTTCAGGCCCGACGACGACGACGCCGTCGCCAGGCTCTGCCGCATCTGCGCCATCTCGCGCTCCAGCTCGGCCTCGCGGCCCATCTTGGCGTCCAGCAGCGCGCGCAGATCCGCGACCTCGTGCTCCAGTTTCTCGCGCGCTGCTGCATCGCCGCTGCTGTCTTGGCCGCTGCGTCCGCCGTGGCCGCCCGCTTCGCCACCGCTGCTGCTGCCGCCGCTGCTGCCGCTCGCGTTCTGGCTTAGCGAGTGGATAATGGCCTTGAGTCCGCGGATCTCGTCGTCCTTTTGCTCGAGGTCCTTGGAAGAAGCACCTGCCGATGCCGATGCCGATGCACCCGCACCAGAAGCAGAAGAGCCCGCTGCGGCGGCCGCCTTTTCCCGCTCTCGCCGCAGCTCCGCTCGCACCCGCTCAACTTCGCCGCGCAGAAATTCGACCTCGCCGCGCGCTTCGACCTCGGCCCGGCGGGCGTCGTCGAGGCCCTCCTCCAGGTCCTGCACGCACTCCTCCATCTGCTTCATCTGGTGCACAAAGTTGTCGACGTCCGTTGTGCGATTCTCCAGGTCGTGGATCTCCTGCATCATTTCCTCGATCTTCTTCTCGTACACCCGCTCGGTCTCGGTACTAGCCATCTCTAGCGTGTCGATCGTGCTGCGGAAGTCGGCCCGGTGCGCGTCAAACTCCGCCGTCAGCATCGCGATCTTGTCGTTCTTCTCCCGCAGCAGCGCCCGCAGCTGCGCGCTGTCCCTGTCCATGTCCTCTGCAAACCCGTTGGCGCCGTCATCCATGCCTCTGCCGCCCATGCCCCCCATGCCCCCCATGCCGTTTCCGTTGCCCATCGGCCCGTCTGGGTGCTCGATCAGCGTCTGCAGCTCCGTCAGGCTGCTCTCCATGTCGGCCAGCGTGTTGGCCTGGTCCTTGAGCTGCCGCTCGCGGTCGTCGAGCTCCGCCCGCAGCCGCTGCATCTCTTCGTTGTTGTTGCTGTCGCCGTGCGTGTTTTGCCGCGACGCCGAGCGGGACGGCGGCCGCATTTTCTGACTGTAGGCCAGCGAGGAGGCCGAGCCGCCGCTTCCGTTTGTTTTGGCCCGTCCGTTGCTCCCGTAGCCGCCCCCGCTGCTCTCGTCGTCTGTGAACGGCGCCGCTATCGATCCGCCAAGCGCCGACGCACTGCGCGGACCCATGCTGCCCTTGCGCAGCGACAGCCCCCTTTTGCTGGGGTCGCCGGCTCCGCCCGCAATCGGTGCCCGGATGCTCTGGGAGAACTTGTTCGACGTCGGGCTGCCGAAACGGCCGCCGCCTCCGCCGCCAGCCCCGGGCGGCGCGGCACCGGCTGTCTTGGGCCCCGGCGTCGTCATGGACGGTCGCGGCGGCGCTGGAGTCATCTGGAGGCGCCGGACCGGCGAGTCGGGGCGTGGCAGCGACGTTCGCGGTGGCCGTTTGCCCTGGGGACTGGCAGCACGCATGGGGTTGACGCCGCTGACCGACTGCGACAACTTGGGCAGCGAGGGGGTGGGCGGAGTGAAGTTGGTCGAGTTCTGGTTGCCGAGCTTGAGCCCGGAGCCGTTGGGCGTCGGTGTCGAGGGGAAGCCGCCGAGAGGAGCCGCATCTCGCCGCATCGCCTTGTTAAGGGGCAGAAAGATGCCGGCGCCGGACACGGCCGTGTTGAAGTAGGAGATTCTGTCATGTTAGCACGACTGGCTTGCCAAGAATACTGGGGAACGCAAGAACCAAAACGCACCCGTCCACGTCGCCGTTGTTCTTGCCGCGTGCAGAATACTCGTCGTGCAGCTCGACGCCGGCAAACACGCCTTTGCGGCCGGCCACGGAGCCGACAAAACGGACGGTTCCCGTCATGCCGCCAGGCACATCGACGATGTCGCCCACGGCCACGTCGTCGCCGCTGCTGCCGACTGCGGTCATCGTGGACGCGCCAAACGACGCGCCTAACCGGCTGCCACCCGGCGTGAGTGGCGCAGGCGCCATGGCACTGTCGCCGGAGGCAGAATCGGCAAAATGGTTCTCTTTGAGGGTGTCAAAGGCGTACGACTCGCTCGCATCGGGGATCGTGGCCAGCGACGTCTGGGTCAGCGCAGCCAGCGAGCCTTTGCGCGCAAGCAGCGGTCGCAGATGCGTCTGGCTGTAGGCGGACGAATGCGATGGGAGCGCTGGCGGCGGTGGTGGTGCTGGGTAGATGGCTGTCGAGAGCCGCGCGTGGGACGCGAAAACGGCGCTGAGATTGGGTGTGGAAATCGACGATGAAAGCCTGCTGTTGTGGCTGTTGTGACTGTAATGGGCGCTGGCAATGCGGGATGCCGACAGTTTTCGGCGCAGCGAGCGCGGCAGCGTTTTTGTGTAGGACGCACTCGAGGAGGAAGTGCCCGGTGCGGTCGTTGCGGTCGTCGTCGAAGTTGTCGTCGCCGTCGCCGTCCTAGTGGTTGTCGTGGTCAACGACATGGTGGGCGGTCTTTCTCGATAAATTTAAATTATATCGCCCCCCAAATAAGAGCGTGCAATCTTAGCGGTGATTACGCTGTTGTCTGTGTACCATGGCACGGCCTGCCGGTAAACCTGCCCACCATAAACAGGGGATGGGAAAACAATAACAAAGCCGCTAAGAGCCTTGCTGTACTCCGCTGTCAAGGCCCTATACGAGTACAATAAGCCTTTTTGGGCGGTGTGGCAGCCCGTCGTCATAGGTTGTACTTAGGGCCTGGCGACCAGCGACCAGCGCTAGGAATGGGCGGTCACTCCCCCCTTTAGCGTGCCTTAGCGGCCACCGGTGCACCGGCCGGGCCTTCTTTTAGGGGATGGTGGAGGGGGGGGGGAGGCTTCGGGGGGGCTAATAGGGCACCTGGCGGGGAGGTGTCTGACTTGGGGCACCTGTGGTTGGCTGGCGGGCGCTACACTGGGCAACTGGGTCTCGTTTGGGCTGGGCTGGTACACCGCACTTTGGAGCAGCCAACCAGCGGCGACCGTGCAGAAGCGGCGGCGACGATCAGAGAGCAACCTGACAAAGTGTGTGTCGTCGTATGTGGTTGTGTGTGTCCGTTGGAGCCGTAGCCGATAGTGAGAGAGTATGATGTTTGGGGTTAACAAGACGGTCGAGCGTTCATTAACGGATATCTCGGTGGGAGAGGCGGTGCAATTGAGGTGTGAGAATAGATGCAAGTAAGGACCAGAAACAAAAGTAGAAAGATGCAATTGGGCTAGACAGATGCAAAATAGAGGGTGTGCTGGTTAAGGCATATGCAGGAGAACAAGATAAGGGCCGCGGCGGGAGATGCAGACGCAGAGATGCAGGAGAAAAAAGGCGCCGGCACAGGATGCAGATGCAAATGCAGACGACGGATATAGTATGCAAATGGAGGGAAGAGCCGTAATGGAGGGACGGGCAGCGAAGGATGGCTAGGATCAAGGAGGATGGGACAAGAGGGAAGAGAGAGAGAAAAGAGGAAGGAAAGCAAGAGAGAGTCAAAGAGAGGCAGCTCGGACGGTTTTCTATCTCTGGAGAATGTCAACAGCAAACACAGCAAGCCGACAGACAAACCGGCAGATGGCGGCAGACGGGATGATCTACGACGTAGATATTGGGTGTGTATGTATGAAGGAGAACGTACCCGCAAGTATGTATGGTGGACAAGGTTGAGACGCCGGATGCTGGACTGAGACTACACTCCTGGTTGGGTTCGCTGCGGCAACACTGCCTATAAGCAGTGGGCGTGCAGGAGCTCACGGTTGCATCTGGCGCCGATTGCATATGCAGGCGCATGCAGGCGCATGCAGGTGTATGCAGGCGTATGCAGGTGCGTGGAGATGTGTCGCCCTGGTTTGTTTACTGTACGCAGCAGCTTGGTCTGGTGATGCTGATTCGGACAGATCAGGGTCCATTGACTCTGCTTTCGTCCGGCCAGCGAGCAATCCTCGAAAGAGGACACGGAAGCAAAGAGGCCTCGCCATGTCCTGGAAATGCCCCCAAATGGCCCAAAAATGGCCCAAAAATGGCCCTGTCTCGCATCCTGTGCTCACTTTGCGCCATCCAATCTTTCTCGGTAGGGCCCTGCGGAACGGAATTAGAAATGGGTGGAACAAGCGAACACCAATAGGACGAAAATGGGAACAGGTCTTGCTCAGAGGCGACCTAAGAAGCCAGGGTCTCATCACTGCCACCTCCTCTCGCGGCACACCCCAGAGCTGGAGCCACATCCCATAAGGAACCAGGGAAAAGCGGCCTGGAAATTGGCACGGCCACGGCGCCTGGCGCCACCGGTTCGTTCTCACACGTTCTCACACGTTCTCACACACACCGCTTGATGCTGACGGCCGCCAGTTGGCGCCCAGCTGCAGCACCACCTCGTCTCCAAGACGACCATGCAGGTGTTGACTCTGCGTGCATATTCCGTAACCGATTGTCCTCCACTGCTTCGACATCGCAGGCAGACTTGCATGTAGTGTATGTGTTGTATGTCCTCGTACTGCGCCTCTCAAATCCTCATATTACCCCCCGTGTGCTCGGACTGATTGTCAGGTCTCTCATGCTATGGTGCCGCTGTTGCTAGCTGCCAGCGCACGGGCATATCTGGCTCCATATAGCTAGTTTTTGCATGTGTACGAGGAGGGAGTAGAATAACGAGTCTGCCCGACCTGGCTCTCTCCGTAAGTACACATGTACTACTGCCCCTACCGTTGCATGGCAAACATTGAAATCGTAATCATCCTTGGCGTTGATCGTATGGGAGTGATCTCCTCTCGTCTTTATGCTCTCCTATTCTCAATTCTGCGTGGACGGATCTCCTGAATCAACGACGCCAATAGCAAGATCGCCCAACTCCTATTCGTACAGCTGCGTGCATAGTCCGTTGTTGTACTCGTGTACGATGTACGGACGTATGCGCAGTCATCGTATAATCATGTCATTATGTACAGGGTTCATGACGCCGCCGCGTCTTTTCCGGGTCGTGCACCACGGCACACACAGTCTGCCCGTTCGTTCCGCCACGGCTGGGCCTCCTATTTGCCGCCGCCTGAGCCGTGCTATCAATCTGGACGCAGCTGTCGCTTTCGGGAGTGTGACTCTAAACTCAGCGTGCCTCCCCAGCTCAGTCGCTCTCCCGCTCGATAATGTCCTGCCGTCCCAGAGGCCGCGTGCCGTCGTTGAGCACCATGGCCTCGCGATGTTGTCGCCGGATGCGCTGCTCTTCGCGCGTGTTGGAGCTGGGCGGCCGCGACTGCGGCTGTACTGGCGGGCTGTCACTGTTGTCGTTACTGCTGCTGTTTTCGGCTTGCGTCCTCGACGTATGCCCGTCATTCTCGTCCGACGCCGGCCGCCCGAACCACAAGTTGTCGTCGAGATTTCCGTCGACGCCGGCCAGCCACACGCCGTCGTTCAAGGTCGAGATGCTGTCTGTGCGACGCAGGACGCAGTCGTTTTGGTCGTTTTGGTCGTTTTGGCCGTTTTGGCCGTTTTGGCCAGTTTGGCCGTTTTGGCCTTCTTGCCCACCTTGGTCCACCCGCGATAGGATCGGCGGCGGCAAGGTGGCAGAGGGCGAGGCGGGAAGCAGCCGGGCACGCCGCAGAGCCTTGCGGCCCGCGCGCGATTCCTTGATGCGCATGCAAATGTCGGCGATGCGGTTGTCGCGCGAGGCCATGTAGCGGGAAAAGTTGAGTATGCGTGCGGTGCGCGACGAGGAGGAGGAAGTGGACGAGAAGGAGGAGAACAGGTCGGACGGCAACGGCGCGTCCCAGCGCTGCTTGGCCAGCCACTTGTCGACAAAGTGGGCGCGGACGAGCTCGTCGACGCCGAACTTGGACGCCAGCTGCGCGAGGAACATGAGGCAGATCTTCTCCGAGATGTCGCGCAGGTAGTACTCGTCAAAGTAGGGCTCGTCGATCATGTTGTACTGCGACTGGCCGGCGCTGTAGGCGAGAGAGGTCACAAACGCGGCAAAGGCCTGGGGGGTGTTGAGGAGATGAAGGCTGCCTGCCACGGCGTCAGTAAGAATGCAATAGTACACAGCGTGCAGAGTCAGACGGGAGAAAGAACACACTCTGGTCGGTGATCGTGGCCAGCGCGCGAAGATTCTTCATGCGCTCGTCGTAGGCCGGGTTCGTGATGCCGCGCAGAAGCAGCTGCAGCGTGCCGGGGTCGTTGATGGCGCGGTCGCACACGATCTTGACGGCCATCTCGCGGATGGAGAAGTTGTAGTGGTCGAGCAGGCTGCCCAGCGTCGACATGGGCAGCGCATCTTCGGTTTCTTGCGTAATGTACTGGGCTTTGGGCTGAGCCGGCTTGATTTCGCTGCTGTCGAGAAACCGCTCCAGCAGCGTATGCACCCCCAAGTAGATCCCGGCCGAGAACATGGTCAGGCCGACGAGGACCACGCGGTCGTCGCGGACAAACGACAAAAGACCCGGCATCGTGGGCGGCGGCGGTGGTGGTAGCGATGAGCGTCGGATTGTCATTGTCCCAGAGTGAGGCTCGGAAGCTAACGAGGCAGCTGGCTTTAGTCCGTTTAGCGTGGCCGCAGTCCGCGGTTTGGGAACTGCCGTCGCTGACCGCCCTGAACTTTGATTTTCCCGATAAGATAAGAAAAAAAGGTGTGGTCCCACTAGATCACTTTCGGGGCAGAAAAAAAGTTGCATTGCATGCCATTCACTCAACAGCAGCAGCAGCTCTGTCGACCACCGCACCATGGCAGGCTCCCAGTTGAAGAGGCTAAAAGCCACACTGCTCGAACAGGGCATCGTCGGGCCGCAAAAGTCGAAGAAGCAGAAGAAGAAGGATGCCGAAGAAGCACGCGCCAAAGGCGCCGGCGACAAGCGTCTGCGCAAATCTGCGGCGCTGGGCACAATCCGCGAGCAGTTCAACCCCTTCCAGTTCAAGATGAACGCACGCGGCCCCAAGTTTCCGGTCACCAGCCTGCGCTCGGTGAACGGCAGCGGGATGAAGGGCATCCAGGGCCGTCCGGCCGCAGCTCTGTCTCGCAGCGAAGAGAGGGTGAGTTGGGAAGAAAGACGGAGGGACAGGAAGAATGAAAGATGGAGAGAAGGCAACGGCCCTATGCTAACCCAAACAGAGACGGGAGACGCTGCTAGTGGACATGCAGCGGCGCAACAAGGTCGGTGGGATTCTCGATCGGCGACTGGGCGAGGGCGACCCGAACATGACGCCGGAGGAGAAAGCGCTGGAGCGGTTCGCCTTTGAGAAGCAGCGGATCCACAGCAAAAAGGGCGCCATGTTCAATCTCGAAGACGAAGACGACGGCGAGGGCCTGACGCACATGGGCCGGTCGCTGGCGATGGACGACGACAACGACATGGCGCTACGGGATGATTTTGACGAGCCAGACCTCGGCAGCGGCGACGATGGCGACGACAGCGACGTCAGCGGCGAATTCAGTCATAAGAAGCTGAAGCGGATGCGCAGCGACTTGGTTGGCGCTGACGGAGAGGGCGAGGGGCCAGCGGCGCTAGGCGACGGCGCCCCAGACCGCAAGAAGTCCAAGAAGGAGGTGATGCAGGAAGTGATTGCCAAGTCCAAATTCTACAAGCACGAGCGGCAGGTGGCCAAGGACGCCGACGACGAAGAGCGCGAGGCGTTGGACTTGTTGATGCCGCAAGTGCTGCAGCAGCTGGCCAACGCACCCGTGAAGCCGGCGGCCACCAAAAAGGAGATTGGCGGCGACAACAGCAACGGCAAGAAGGCGGCAGGCTTGGACCGCGATGTCCTGGGCAAGGACTACGACGTGCGGCTGCGGCAGATGATCCAGGAAAAGAAGGCAGAGCCCAGCCAGCGCACCAAGACGGAGGAGGAAGCGGCCAAAGAGCAATCGGAGCATCTGCGGAAGCTGGAGGAGAGCCGGCTGCGGCGCATGCAGGGCGAGATTGAGTTTGAAAAGGACGACGGCGAGAAGGACGCCAAGAAGGGCGGAGCCGGCGCCGATGCTGACGATGGCCGCCTCTTCTCGTTCCCCGGCCAGGAGGACCACGACGAGTTCGACCTCGGCAGCGGCATCCGGTCGCGGCCCACGGCGGCCGAGCTGGGCTTTGACGACGAGGACGACTTTCTGATCGACGACGACCTCGTGGCCAGCGGGTCGGATCTGGAGCCGGACGAAGACGATGAAGGTGACGACTCGTCGGTGGCGGCCGAGTCGGACCCCGAAGACGACGAGTTCACCAAGGGTCTGCTCACGGAAGAAGAGAAGCGGAACCCGGCATTCACCCAGGCACCCGCTAGGGCAGGATCCAAAACAGTGGCCGGCGCCAAGGGCGGTGCCAGCGACGCCGACGGCGTGCCATACACCTTCCCCTGTCCACAGACGCACGCAGAGCTGCTCGAAGTGGTGCGGGGCATTCCGGCGGCCAAGCTGGTGGTCGTGGTGCAGCGCATCCGCGCTCTCTACCACCCCAAGCTGGACCACGGCAACAAGGAGCGGCTGGGCCGGTTTGCGGCCACACTGGTGCAGCACGTGGCCTATCTCGGGCGCCAGGCAGAGCCGCCGTATGCGGCCATGGAGGCCGTTGTGCGGCACATCCACTCGCTGGCGAAGACGACGCCGATCGAGGTGGCCGTGGCTTTCCGCCGCCACCTGGCCGAGATGGAGGGCTCAGTGGCTGGCGGCCACAGCGGCGACGGCGAGGCCACGACGCCTGCCGCTCCCGGCCGTCCCCTGGCGCTGGACGGCGGCGATCTGGCGGTGCTGACGGCGGTGGCGCTGTTTCCGACGTCGGACCACTTCCACCAAGTCGTGACGCCGGCGACGCTGGCGATGGCGCGGTTTCTGGAGCAGAAAATGCCGCACACGCTGGCGGACTATGCGACGGGCCTCTACGTGTGCACGCTGGTGCTGCAGTTCCAGCAGCTGTCGAAGCGCTACATGCCGGAGCTGGTCAACTTTGCCGTCAACACGGTGCTGGCGCTGGCTCCGGAGCCGCTGGCGGCGGCAACGGCGAAAACGGCCACGGGGCTCGTGCCGGTGCACAGATCGGCGCCGAGCGTGCGCATCCGCGACGCGCCCAAGACGGCCATCCGCAGGCTGCGGCCGGCCGACTGCCGGCCGCGGGCAGCGGCCAACGCGGAGCAGGACGCGGAGCTCAAGGTGGCGCTGATGCACACGGCGGCCTCGTTGCTGCTGGAGGCGGCCGTGCTCTGGACGGGCAAAGCGGCTCTGTGGGAGACGCTGGCGCCGGCGCAGCAGGTGCTCGGGCTTGTGTCGAAACAACGGCAGCAGCTGCCGGCGGCGCTGGCCAAGACGCTCGTGCGCACGGCGACGGACCTCAAGATCCAGCAGCAGGCGGCGCGGCTGGAGCGGCGGCCGCTGGCACTGCACGACCACCGGCCGGTGGCGATCCGGACGTACGTGCCGCGGTTCGAGGACGAGTACGACCCGGACAAGCACTACGACCCGAACCAGGAGCGGGCGGAGGCGGCCAAGCTGCAGGCGGAGTTCCGGCGGGAGCGCAAGGGGGCGATGCGGGAGCTGCGCAAGGACGCGCACTTTATGGCGCGCGAGAAGCTCAAGCTCAAGAAGGCGCGCGACGCGGCGTACGACAAGAAGTACAAGCGGCTGGTCGCGGAGATCCAGGGGACCGAGGGCCGCGAGGCCAACGCCTACGACCGTGAGCGGCAGCAGCGGCAGCGGAAGAGGGGGTGAGAAAGAAGAGAGGGGCAGGGCGTTCTCGAAGACGAGAAAGAAGAGAGGGCAGGGCGTCCTCGAAGATGAGAAAGCAGAGAGGGTCAGGGCGTGACCTCGAAGATGAGATGGGAGACAGGAGGGACTTGCGCAAATTTAGGATGGCTGGCGTATCGTGCTCAAAAGAATATATTCAGTGCTGTGTTTCTATCTCCCATTCTTGCTGTCCGCTATCTTCAATGCTGTCTTTCCAGCTGTTCTTTCTGGCTGCGTTCTTCACGCTTCGCAGCCACTGGAGCATCAGCTGTCCACCGGCCCAAATGTAATCGCTCATTCTGCGGCTCCTGTCCTCGTCCTCAAACCTGCTGATGTCCTCACCGCTGTGATAATTGAATTTAGCGAATCGCTTTGCGCTTGTAGCATTGAATATGCGAAACACAGCGACTCTATGAATGCTAAATGAAACTCGTACATGTGCGCTATTGTGATAAGGAGCACATTCCTTCGAGACATGCTATAATCTGGAAAGTAGCGATGCAACGCGTCTCTCTCCTCTTTCTTGAGTAGGCCCATAAGAGAAAAGATACGGTCGCGTGGGTCTTCACAGCGCGCAGTCAAATGCAGGGAGAGAATAGAACCTAACGAAGATTCTAGCGGCACAACACAGAAAGTGGCGAGCCCGACGGAGTTGAATAACAAACGTTGCGCCTTTACATCCAATGCTGTTCCGGATAGCTCACTGTCTTTGAGCGCCGAGTCCAAATCTTGCCTAAAACTGTGGAAGTTGACTGAACAGTTTCTCGCGTATAAGTCGATCCGCTGCGCTAACGTAAACTCTTGAATCACCCACACGCGCGTCCAATAAGAGCGGTTGGCTAATTCTACAAGGTGCTCTTCCCAGGGACTATCATCCACCGGTGGCGGTGGTATGTAATCGTCGTCTGCGTCGGCCGGATCCCAAAGACCACCGATCCAGACCGACACAGACCTGGCTTCTCTGTATGTCTCATCCATGGCTTTGACCTGTGCGTTGCGCTCCTGGTTGTTGGCTTGGTTGACGCAGATGACATCGATGCAGATGTGCTCCCAGTCCAACTCGGCGCGATGCTTGAAAATGGTCTGAAGACAGTCCCACAGCGTTGGCCGGATGAGAAAACGGCAGCCGTCCAGGCGAATCTCTTTGGTGGGCGGTTCTTTGCCCCAGACATAGGAAATGGCCGTGTACGGTGGTGTCTCGCCGCGGCCGAAAGTGCGAATCTCAAACTCGAGGCCGTCCTTCGCATTGGTGCGTTTAGGGAGCCGGAGCTGGTCGCCCGACAAAGGCTCTGGTGCGTAGTTGAATTCTATCACGCAGACGCGAGGTTGTGCAAATTTGTCGCACACTTGACAGAGAAGGCGTTGGTTTGGGTGAAAGGAAGAAGCAGGGAAGATGCTGGCCGGGGGGTTTATTTGTACCTAATTAGTCAAAATGAGAGCCTCCTCCTACAATCTGGGCCGTGTGCGTGGCTGCGCATATCTGACCAATTACATCTCGAAGCAAAACCCAAACCGGTTTAGACGCTCGACTTGAGGTGACATATGCTAGCATAGCGACAGCCAATGATAAGCAGACATCTGCTTCATTCAACGTAGGCAAAATAACGAATAAGTGCTGTCCATGCGGATCCTTCTAGTGGCGGAAGGGTCAATGATGCAGTAAAACGCAAGGCTCGCACGTGGTTGTGACAGATGTAAATAGTGACCGCCCCGTAGATGCTCGCAGACAAACTGCGCGGTTCCACTTTTCCTGCTTCACTCAACACACAACCGCAAAAACGGCCACCACCACTCTGCCCAGCATGGCGGCCAGCGACGAGGAGGAGGACTACATGACCATGACGTTCGCCGAGGAGAAGCCCGCGGCCGAGTCGTCGCTGCAACGGCGGCTGCGGCTGCAGCGGGAGGCGCGCGAGCGCGGCCACACGCCGTCGAAAGCCGAGTTGGCGCGGGCGGCCGACAAAGAGCGCGAAGCCGCGCTGAGCCGGTCGCTGCTGGAGGGCAGCAGCAGTGGGAGACTGGGCGGGAAGAGCGCCCAGAGCGGTGCCGGCGGCGGCCCTGTCAACAAGGGCCTGGCCATGATGGCGCGGATGGGCTTTGTGGCCGGCCAGGCCCTGGGGAAGCAGAGCAGCGAACGCAAAGACGCAAAAGGCGCAAAGGACGCAAAAGACGCAGACGGGGCCAGTGAAACACCGCCTGTGCCCCAGGCAGCGCTGGAGCCTATTCGCATCCGCGTGAAGCGTGATCGCGGAGGCATCGGGCTGGCCCCGGAGAAGGACGGCAGCGACAGCGGCGACGACGAGGAGGCCAACCAGGCCTTCAAGCGGCCCAAGATCGACCCGCTCGAGTACAGAGACCGCGTGCGGCAGGAGCGCGAGGCCGAGCGGCTCGAGCGGCTGGTGCACGCGGCGCAGGTGGTGGCGGAGCGGATCGATGGCGACGATGGAGACACCGCCGCCGGCGCGCCTGATCTGGCCCAAGTCAACGTGCTGTGGCGCGGCCTGGTCAAAGGCAGGCTGGCGGCCGAAAGAGAGCGGCAGCAGAAACTGGCCGCGCGACGGCTACTGGACCAGCACCTGCGGGGAGGCGGACTGCGGATGGGATCGGTGCTTGGGTCCAGCAGGCCGGGAGACGACCAGGAGATCGACGCTGACGACGGCGACGACGACGACGACGACGACAGAGTCGCCAAGGGTAAAGCGCCTGGATCGTTGTCGTTTCTGGCCTCCGGACTGCGGACCACAGCGGCCGCCGCGGATGGCGAGGGGGCAGAGGGCGAGGACGAGGACGAGGACGTGGGTGGCGCGGACGACCCGGAGCTGGAGGCGTTCAACGCCGAGCCGCCACAGCAGCGCCTGCAGCAGATTGTGGACTGGCTGCGGCAGACGCACTTTTACTGTTTCTGGTGCAAGCACAAATACGAGGAGGCCACGCTGGACGGATGTCCCGGGCCAACAGAGGACGACCATTGAGGCCGCAAGGAGAATGGGAGCAAGAATGCCTCGCATACGTTTCTATAATACAAATTCGTGGTCTTCGTGTACATGGAGATGGTCTGTCTGTGCGCCTACACCAACGCGGCCACGCCCATTTCCTCCACAGCTGCGTGGTACAGCTCTTCAAACGCGTCGTCGGCCAGCCCGCACTTGTGGCGGTAGTAGTGGGCGACGACGGCCGCGAGGTCCTGGCTGAGAGTCTGCGGCGCGGTGCGCCCGCTGTTGGCCGGCAGCCGGCGCTCGCGCAGCAGCAGCTCGACGGCGTTGCTGGCCTTGAGCACGCGGCGCCGCACCGCCGGCGTGTCGCGGTCCAGGTCGGCCGACTCGGCGACCAGCTCGACGGCGAGGCTCTCGGAGACGGCAAAGCGGCCGGCCAGCAGCGGCGGCAGCACGCGCAGAGCCACGACCAGGCCGACGTAGTCGCCGGTTTTGCGCAAGCAGTGCAGGGCCAGACGGCCGAGCGCCTGGACGACGGGGTCGATCTGGGCCGGCGCGGCGTCCGAGGCGTCCGAGGCCGCCGGCGCGGCCGGACGGCACCACACCGGCGCCAGCCGCACCATGTCGGCCAGAACCGCGCGGCAGAGGCGCACGTCGTCGGCGCGCTGGCCGTCGCTCATGTTGAGCCAGGCCTGGCGCGCCTGCTGGTGCTCGGGCGGCTGCGACGACTGGGAGGCGGCGCCGGACGGCGGCTGCTGGCGGTGCTGCGGCCGCAGGTACTGGTAGGGCTGCTGCTGCTGCTGCACGGCGAGCGAGCGGAAGAGCACGACAAACGTGTGCGGGCTGGGCGCGATCTGGTGCGGCCCGTGCACCATGCGCTGGTACATGTCGCGGGCCTCGGCGCCGCGGCCGTCGTGCACGTAGGACTCGAGCAGCTGGTTCATCATGAACGCGTCCGACGTCATCTCGCACTCTTTGAACGCCACCCAGAGCGCCTCGAGCCGGGCCACCTGGCCGCGCTGCTTGTAGTTCTGCGCCAGCAGCGAGAACGTCTCGAGGCTGGCGCGGGGGACAAACACGAGGTCGGCTGCCGGCGCCGACGCGGCGGCACCGGGAGAAACAGAGACAGCGCCGGAGGCCGGGAAAAGTGGGGCCATATTCGGGAAGCCCGTCTCGACCAGCTGCACCGGCCACGAAAACACCGCCGCCCGCCGCCGCAGGTCGACAAACAGCCGCCGCGAGTCGATCATGCGCCACGCCAGCGCGTCGGCGCGGGCCTGGTGCGCCGCCGCGCCCGAGCGCAGCCACGCGCCGATGAGGCCGTTGACCTGCACGGCGGCCGTCATGACGCCGCGCGCCTGCATCAGCAGCAGCACGCGGTAGGCGCCGTCGAGGTCGCCCGCGCCGATCAGCCGCTTGAGCCACTTGCCGACGAAGAAGCCGTTGGCCACGGCGGACGACGCGGACGACGCGGAGGCCCGGCGGCCGCCGCGCGGGCGCCCGTCGTCGCCGGAAAACATCATCTCGACAAACACGTCAAACGCGGCCTCGGTCTGGTTGGCCGACAGGAAGCACGCCACCACTTCGTCGTAGTCCTCGATCTGCATGCCCCCCGCCGCCTCGAGCAGCCCCCGCAGCCGCTGGTAGGCGGCCCACGCGGTGTCCTGGGCGTCGTGGGCCGCCGCACTGCGGATCAGCTGGAAGAGCACGCGGGGGTCCGCGCCCGGCATTTTGTCCCGCTGTTCGCCCTCGGCGTCGCCAAACAGCCGCACCGCCGCCCGCTCGGCGCGCTCCCAATCCCCGTGCAGCGCGCACATGCGCACGCCGAGCTCCCAGTAGGCCGTGGCCGTGGCCGCCTGCGCACCCAGCGTGGCCGCCGCCCGCTTCCAGTTCTCCAGCGCGGCCGCCGGCCAGCCCTCGACAAACATGGCTTCGACGGCCAGCAGCTGCTGCGCGTCCGTCAGCGCCACGCCGGCCGCCTGCATGTCCTTGGCCAGGTAGTACACGTGCGACATGCGCTTGGGCGACCCGTCCGCGGCCAGGACGCGCCAGAGCAGCGCCCAGGTCTCCGCCGGCACGCTGTGCCAGGCTTCCGAGAGCCCCGTCCGCGCCGCTCCGTACCGGCTCCAGACCGCGGCCACGATCTTGGCGTCCACCTGGCCGCTCTGCAGCCGTCGCAGCGCCGGCCGTAGCACGTTGTTGAGGTTGCGGATGTGGCGGCGGGCGTTGGCCGAGAGCGTGGTGTCCGGGATTTTGACCGCCGAGAAGGCCACCCCCTCGTCTTCCCCCGCTGCCTCTCCCTCCACCTCCTTGATCAGCGCGTATTTGCGCCGCAGCTGCTCCGCCCGCCGCCGTGCCGGTGCCGGTGCGCTGCGGTCTAGCCGGCGCGCCAGCTGTGCCGTCTCGCGCAGTTTCCCCTCCAGTTCCGCCAGCTGGTCCTCGACGTCGTCGTCGAGGCGGGCCCGTGTTTTGGCCGCCGCCTTCGCCGCGCCGAACTCGTCGGCACCCTCGACAGACCGGATGCTGCCGTCGTCGTCCTGCTCGTAGAACCGGATCGTCACGTCATCGCTGCTGCCGCCGCCGTCTTTGCCTAGTTCATGGTCGGCGCTTCCTTGCCGGAAAAGCTCTGCAGCGAGTGCTTCCGGGTCTGCTTCTTCCGTGGGAGGTGCTTGGCCGGCTGCAGGCTGTGGCCGCAGGGCAAGCCGTCCTTGCCCCGGCACTGTCTGTCCACGCCCACCCATAGATGTAGGAGGTAAACGGGTCCCCCGCCGCCGCATTTGCGCTGTCTGCGTAGCTGCACTGGAAGCCGCAGAGATGGATCGAGCAGCTGCCACAGAAGCGACGGCAGAGTCTCGCGCTGCTGTCGCTGCGATGGCTGGCCATGTTAGCCGTGCCGGCCCCCGTGCCGTCCGCAGACTCGCCAGACACGACCGGCATATGAAGAGGCCCTGCGATCCCATGCTGCAGCGAATCGTCGTGCATGCGTTGTCCGCGATGCCGTTTGGTGCCGACTTTTTTAGTGCGTGCCTTTGTATGGAATAGTGTTGCACGACTGTGGAGAGAGCAGGCTACCCCTTATCGCTCGATAATGACGCACTAACCATTTATGGCACACCGCCTTGGCAGAATTACTTTTTTTTGTCCCATTTTTGAGCTACAGCAAAAATTCCCAGTCGCTCTCGCCGTCGATCTGCCTCCCTCCTCTCCATCACCACCGCCCAACCATGTCGGCCACCGAGTACGTGCGGCTGACGGGCCACCGCGCCTTTGCACAGCGGCTGGTCCTGGCCACGCTGACCGGCCGTCCCGTGCACATTTCCGGCATCCGCAGCTCGTCGCCCACGAGTCCCGGCCTCGCGCCCCACGAAGTCTCTTTTCTGCGTCTCCTCGAGGCCGTCACCAACGGCAGCTCGTTCCAGATCTCCTACACCGGCACCACCATCACCTACCAGCCGGGCCTGATCACCGGCACCGTCGCCGGCGCCGGCGCCACCGAAGACGACGTCATCGAGCACCACGTGCCCGCCGGCTGCGCTCGCGGCATCACCTACTTTCTCGCGCCGCTGGCCCTGCTGGCCCCCTTTTCCAAGGCCCACGTCAACGTGCGCTTCTCGGGCCCCGGCGTCGTCACCGCCGCCGTCGACGAGACCGGCGACATGTCCGTCGACGCCTTCCGCCTCGCCGTGCTGCCGCTGTACGGCCTGTTCGGCATCCCGCCCGCCCGCATCGAGATTGTCGTCCGCCAGCGCGCGTGTCTCGGCCAGCCCGGGTCCGACCGCCGCGGCAACGGCGTCGTCGAGCTGCGCTTCGCCAGCCAGGTCCGCCTGCCCAAGACCCTGCACCTGCACCGCACCGCCGGCCGCATCAAGCGCATCGGCGGCGTCGCCTACGCCTGCGGCGTGTCCGCCTCGAACAACAAGCGCATGATCCACGCCGCGCGCGCCGTCCTCAACGCCCTGACCGGCGAAATCAGGATCGCCGAGGCACCCCCCGGCAACGACGATGCCCGCAACAAGACCGGCATCGGCTTCGGCATCTGTCTCGTCGCCGAGTCCAACGTCGCCGGCGTCGTCTACTCCGCCGACCGTGCCGCGCCCGCCACCGGCGGCGTCCTCGCCGAAGACGTCGGCACCCAGTGTGCGCTGCAGCTGCTCGAGGCCATCAACGCCGGCGGCTGTGTCAGTGCCACCGCCGCACCCACCGTGCTAACCCTCATGGCCATGGGCTCCGAGGACGTCGGCCGCCTGCGCCTCAGCAAGGCCGTCATCGGCCGCGAGGAGGTCGTCGGTCTGGCACGTGAT
This sequence comes from Graphilbum fragrans, assembly GCA_001513895.1. Classification (NCBI taxonomy): domain Eukaryota; kingdom Fungi; phylum Ascomycota; class Sordariomycetes; order Ophiostomatales; family Ophiostomataceae; genus Graphilbum; species Graphilbum fragrans. The sequence goes on along the minus strand of LLKO01000005.1, from coordinate 557,995 downwards.
CTCAAGGCCTTTGGTGCCAGCAGCTGGGGCCTGCGGGAGGCCGAGGCCGACGACAACGGCGACGACGACAGCGACGATGATGACGCCGACGAGGCTGCGAGCGACGCCAGCGGGGACCATGCCCGGAGAGCCGGCGCCGACATCCTGGTGTCTGTCAAGGGCGCCGGTCTCGGAAACGTCGGACGCAAGGTGGCATAAGCCAGAGAAAAAGACTCTGGTTTCTCAGGAAGGAAGGAAAAAGAAGGAAAACAACATATCAGGGAACAAAACCAGGCGCAAGGAGGCTCCGCATGTGTATCATAAAATTGGCTGTATATATCCCACAGGTGCAGGTTCATATTCATCATATTGTTTAGCTTTTTGTGCCGCCGTGTATTGCATATTGCTGCCCCAGGAACTACGGCTGTTCATCACTAGGCGGCCGCAGCGGCTCTGGCCAGCCGTGCTCGTCTCTCCGTGGCGCGTCTTGCGAGCGCTGTCGTGGCATATCCAAACGACTGCAGCGACTGCGCCGTGGAGCCCTGCTGCGGCTCGCGGCTGGCTTCCCGCAGCGCGTGCAGCACGTAGAAGTCGTAGATGTTGCCGCCGGAACTCAGGGATATCGATTCTTGTTCTGCGGTGGCCTCGGCCGTCACCGAGTCCGCGGCTCCGAGGATGCTGTCCACGTTGGGCCCAGCATCGGCGTGCACATCGACCTCTGTCGCCGCCGCCTCTTCATCTGCGCCAGACAACGGCTGCAGCTCAATGCCCTCGGCGCCTTCGGCTGGCTGCGGCCCTCTCTGCTCGCCGCGTTCTTCCGCGTCCAGGTCCTGCGCCGGAGCGGCCGGCGCGGCCGTCGTCCCGCCCGCTGTTCTGCGCACCCGCTGTGAGGCCGGCAGCAGCTGGATGCGCAGCAGCTCTCGCTGGGTGTGGACGGCCAGCATGAGGCATTGCAGCACAAACACCAGCAGGTCGAGTCCCAGGAGGCTGACGTGGGACGACGGCGCCGTCTGGCCGATAAAGTCGATGACCACGCCGCCGTGGAGGTAGCCGTGGGAGGCCTCGGACGCCTGCGGCAGCGACGACACAAGGTGCAGCAGCACGCAGATCACGTTGGGCACGAGCATGCCGAGGAGATGCAGTCGGCGCGCCGGCATGATGATCGGGAGCTCGTCGCCTTTGGGGGTGAGGAAGAGCGACTGCGCAAAGGCCCGGAGCACGAGGCGGAACAGCGAGCAGCTGGCGGTTAGTTCGGACGACCACGGTCTCTTGGGGGCACAGCACATACTCCATGTAGTAGAGCATGCAGATCTCGGCGTAGACAATCGTGTCGAGGTGCTGCATGAGTTCCGTCACAAACTGCAGCTTCTTCGTGCGCATCGCCCGGATCTTGCGCGTCGTTTCCGCCGACAGCGTCGGGGCTGTCGGCGCGGTATCTGCCGCAGCCGGGGGCGGCGCGTGCGGTGCTCGCGGCTGTGCTCGTGGTTGTGATGGCCGCTGCTGCTGTCGCCGAGACGACGATGCCTCGCCGGCCGCTAGAGGTCTTCCGTTGCTGTCGCGGCTGCGGCGATCGGCACGCGAGCCGTGATTTCGCCGGCTGTTGTCGCCGTTCATATTGGCGGTTTCCGTGTTCTAGGTGCACATGCGACACTGCACAATATCGAGCAGCAGAACTCCAAAAGTATCGTCTGGGACCAAACGAGGCGGTTCCCGTTTTCTGAGGCGGCTACCGCATATTTTGAGAAGAAGGAAGCAAGGATCGCCGGCAAGAATGTAGAAGCAAAGGCAAGAGAAAAGAAGGGGGACAACAGTCCAAAAAACCCAGCTAAATGCAACCAAATACAAAAGACACAAATGAGGCGGATGGCGGAGTCGAGCGCGGTCAGGGGCGTGGCTTGGAGAGTCGCAGCAGCTCGGGGCTCTGCTTAGCAGTTGGTGACGATGGTTCCACATTCGATACGATAGCTCCAGAACCTCCAGAATGTTGGGCTGCTGGTCGGGCAGTGTCACCGCCCAAGGCCGAGTGTCTGGCCCCTAGTCGGCCGGAAAAACTGTTTCATCCGCCCCAGCCAACCCCTCTCAGGCCCTGCAGCACCAGCGGCCGCTACCACCTCTGTTAGTGGGGGATACGAATACGCTGGCTATTATCGAAACGTCAAAATTCGTTCAGCCAGCCGTCTGAGTCACGTCGACGAGCTCCAGGTACACAATTTCACCACGCCCACAATCGCCAGATTTGTCTCTGCCCTGACAGGAAAAGGCTTTGTATTTGCGAGATTTACACACGTATTTGTGTCCGCCCTTTATATCTGGCTTCCCCGGCGAATTGCGCCGAAAACAGCATCCCCCAAAAAAATCAAAATTCAAACCCAAAATATGGCCGCACAACCGGCGCCGTCGACCGGCGACCTGACGACGGACGTGCTGCACGCACTCGCAGAGACCGACTCAATTCTGACGGCCGAGGTGTTTCCCTATGTCAAATACACCGAGGTCAAGTCGGCGCTCGACCGGTTAGCGTCGCGGTCCATGGTGACGTACGAGGCGCTGGAGCGGGACGAGGTGCTGCTGGAGCCGGAGGGCGAGCAGATTGCGGCCAACGGCAGCCACGAGGCGCGGGTGTTTGAGGCTGTGCGCCAGGCCGTCGAGGGCCTCAGCATTGCCGACCTCGAAAAGGCCGTGGGCGACAAGGCGGTCACCAAGCTGGGCCAGGGCAAGGCCTTTAAGGAGAAGTGGATCACCAAGACGAGCGACGGAAAGCTAAAGGCATTGGTGAGTGATGAGAGAGAGAGGGGGTGGGGGAGAGGGGGTGGGGAGAGAGAGAGAGTGTGTGTGAGAGAGTGTGAGAGAGTGTGTGAGAGAAAGAGAGAGAGAGAGAGCGAGAGAGAGAGAGAGAGAGAGAGAGAGACACTAACGTATAGGCTTCGGAAATCCACGACACGACGCGCGACCAGCTGGTGGCGATCCAGCAGACCAAGACGGGCCCCGACGGCAAGGCGCTGACGGAGCTGCGCAAGCGCAAGCTGGTGCGGGTGCAGCGGGTGATCAGCTTCCGGGTGGGCAAGGGCAGCAAGTTTGCGCTGGAGCTGGTCAAGGAGGAGACGGACATCACGGCGGACATGCTAGCGGCCGGGTCGTGGAAGACGGCGGCGTTCAAGCCGTACAACTTTGCGGCGCTGGGGGCGGACCAAGACGCGGGGGCGCTGCACCCGCTAAACAAGGTGCGGCACGAGTTCCGGCAGATCTTCTTTGAGATGGGCTTCGAGGAGATGGCGACGGACCGGTTCGTGGAGTCCGGGTTCTGGAACTTTGACACGCTCTTCGTGCCCCAGCAGCACCCGGCGCGCGACCTGCAGGACACGTTTTACATTTCGGACCCGGCGCAGGCGGACCGGCCGCGGGCCGCGGGGCCGGACGACGACAAGGACTACGCGGCGTACTGGGACAACGTGCGGCAGGTGCACGAGACAGGCAAGTTCGACTCGATTGGCTACCGCTACCCGTGGGCCGCGGAGGAGAGCCAGCGGCTGGTGCTGCGGACGCACACGACGGCGATTTCGTCGGCGGTGCTGCACGCGCTGGCGGCACGCAAGGGCCCCGACGGGCGGCCGCCGCCGGCGCGGTACTTTTCCATCGACCGGGTGTTCCGCAACGAATCGGTGGACGCGACGCATCTGGCGGAGTTCCACCAGGTGGAGGGGGTGATTGCGGACTACGGGCTGACGCTGGGCGGCCTGATGGAGTTTATGGAGATCTTCTTCAAGAAGATGGGCCTGGAGGACCTCAAGTTCAAGCCGGCGTACAACCCGTACACGGAGCCGAGCATGGAGATTTTCAGCTACCACAAGGGGCTGGGCAAGCTGGTGGAGATTGGCAACAGCGGCATGTTCCGGCCGGAGATGCTGGAGGCGATGGGGCTGCCGCGCGACATGCGCGTGTACGGCTGGGGGCTGAGTCTGGAGCGGCCGACGATGATCAAGTACGGCATCTCCAACATCCGCGAGCTGCTGGGGCACAAGGTAGACCTGAACTTTATCAAGAAGAACCCAGCGGTGCGGCTGGACAAGGCGTGAGAGATAGAGTAAAGAAAAGAATAAAAGAATACCAAGGAGTCAGACAAGTGGGCAAATAAACGGGACAGAACGAGCAGAACAGAACCAGCACCGTCGGATATGACACATGGGATTTGCAAATGCCATGGGCGGCCGATGGGATAGAGGACATCTCGATCGGCGCCCCTCTTTGGGCTCCTTTCTCGGCGCCAGGGCATCGTCGACCTGCAGAGGCCGAGAGACAGCCGAGCGGTCCTGGATCTGGCCTGTTCGCCAACTGCCAACATGGCCAGCCCTGTGACCAAGACACGCATTGCTGATGCCATGGCGTGGCCCGTATGCATGCGGACTTGTGCACCAAAAGCCACGAGCGGCACATAATCGTCTCCCACGAGCACGAGCACGCAGTTCATCCAAACCAGCCGCTCTCGGAGGTTGTGCCATCTTCAAATTTTTCCTGCTGGTCACAAGCGTGGAAACGGGACAAGCTGGGCGCAGCCAATCAGGCGTGGGGCTGGCGGCAGAGAAATTTTTGTGCAGGCGTGTAGCCCCGATGAAAAAAACGAAAGTGGACCAGGCCCGGCCGTTATCTTATCGCTGCTCCCCGCCAAAAACGAATTAAAAAAAAAAGAATACGCTGCGAGCCCCAGCAAGACCCGCCCAGGTTGAATGACTCTTTCTCTCGTGGCTCACACCGGATCGATATCCATTCGCCTTTCCCCTGCCCCTCTCCTCTGCTCGTCTTCTGCCTCCCAATTTCCCCTTTCTCAGTTTTGCAGCCATTGCAGCGGGAGAGCACGAGAATCACCGGCAGCGGCCATTGAGGTGTCAATTGGCTGACGAGCAGCGCTTTTGGCCGACTTTTTATTTGTCTGTTTTATAGGCCCCATTTCCTCGACTTCCTTTTTCTTTCCTTTTTTCCTTTTTTGCTTTCTTCCTTTCTTCCTCCCTCCCCAACCCCGTGACCATGCTATCGGCAGTGTCTCGGGCCGGCCGGGCCCCCGCGAGCCTGCTCCGGCAGAGTCGGCGGATTCCGGCGTCGGCGATGGCGGCGGCTAGCGTGAGCTCCGTGCGGGCGTTCACGGCCGGAAGCGTGGCGGGCAGCCGGCCGACGTCGGGCCTGAAGCAGCAGGCGACACAGCGCCGGATGCTGTCCAACTCTCTGCTGCGGGCAGCGGGCGCGGAGGCGGCGCTGGGCGGCCAGTCGGCGCACAACCCGCGGGCGTACCTGGACAGCGGGGTGATCAAGCCGCGGGAGCACGTGGACGTCAAGAAGGTGCTGGTGATTGGCAGCGGCGGGCTGGCGATCGGGCAGGCGGGCGAGTTCGACTACTCGGGGTCGCAGGCGCTGAAGGCGCTCAAGGAGGCGGGGGTGGCGTCGGTGCTGATCAACCCCAACATTGCGACGATCCAGACGAACCACAAGCTGGCGGACGAGGTGTACTACCTGCCGGTGACGCCGGAGTACGTGTCGTACGTGATTGAGCGCGAGCGGCCGGACGGCATCTTCCTGTCGTTTGGCGGGCAGACGGCGCTGAACCTGGGGGTGGAGATGCAGCGGCAGGGCCTGTTTGAAAAGTACGGGGTGCGGGTGCTGGGCACGAGCGTGCGCACGCTGGAGCTGAGCGAGGACCGCGACCTGTTTGCGCGGGCGCTGGACGAGATCAACATCCCGATTGCCAAGTCGGTGGCGGTGGGCACGGTGGACGAGGCGCTGGACGCGGCCAACAAGGTCGGCTACCCGATCATTGTGCGGGCGGCGTACGCGCTGGGCGGGCTGGGGTCGGGCTTTGCCAACAACGAGGACGAGCTGCGCGATCTGGCGGCGCGCTCGCTGACGCTGTCGCCGCAGCTGCTGGTGGAGAAGTCGCTCAAGGGCTGGAAGGAGGTCGAGTACGAGGTGGTGCGCGACGCCAACAACAACTGCATCACGGTGTGCAACATGGAGAACTTCGACCCGCTGGGCATCCACACGGGCGACTCCATCGTGGTGGCGCCGTCGCAGACGCTGAGCGACGAGGAGTACCACATGCTGCGCACCGCCGCCATCAAGATCGTGCGCCACCTCGGCGTCGTCGGCGAGTGCAACGTGCAGTACGCGCTGCAGCCCGACGGGCTCGACTACCGCGTCATCGAGGTCAACGCGCGCCTGTCGCGCTCGTCCGCGCTCGCCAGCAAGGCCACCGGCTACCCGCTGGCCTACACGGCCGCCAAGATCGGCCTCGGCCACAGCCTGCCGGAGCTGCCCAACGCGGTGACCAAGACGACCACGGCCAACTTCGAGCCGTCGCTCGACTACATCGTCACCAAGATCCCGCGCTGGGACCTGAGCAAGTTCCAGCACGTCAAGCGCGACATCGGCAGCGCCATGAAGTCGGTCGGCGAGGTCATGGCCATCGGCCGCACGTTCGAGGAGTCCTTCCAAAAGGCCGTGCGCCAGGTCGACCCCAAGTTTGTCGGCTTCCAGGGCGACCGCTTCGCCGACCTCGACTACGAGCTGCAGAACCCCACCGACCGCCGCTGGCTCGCCGTCGGCCAGGCCATGCTGCACGAGGGCTACACCGTCGACCGCCTGCACGACCTGACCAAGATCGACAAGTGGTTCCTCTACAAGCTGCAGAACATTGTCGACTGCACCCGCGAAATGCAGGCCATCGGCAGCCTGGCCGGCCTGCGCCGCGAGCACCTGCTCAAGGCCAAGAAGATGGGCTTCTCCGACCGCCAGATCGCCCACGCCGTCGGCAGCTCCGAGGACCAGGTGCGCGCCGCCCGCCTGGCCTTTGGCATCCGCCCCTGGGTCAAGCGCATCGACACGCTGGCCGCCGAGTTCCCCGCCGACACCAACTACCTCTACACCACCTACAACGCCTCCACCCACGACGTCTCCTTTGACGACAAGGGCACCATTGTCCTCGGCAGCGGCGTCTACCGCATCGGCAGCTCCGTCGAGTTCGACTGGTGCGCCGTGAGCGCCACCCTGGCCCTGCGCGACCTAGGCCAGAAGACGGTCATGATCAATGTGCGTGCTGCGATGTGGTGTGATGTGTGCTGTGATGGGATCTTTGATTTGTGTGCTGTGAGCTGTGATGGGATGTGATGTGGCTTGTGCTGACTAAGCAGTTCAACCCCGAGACCTTCTCCACCGACACCGACGCCGCCGACCGCCTGTACTTTGAGGAGCTGAGCTACGAGCGCGTCATGGACATCTACGAGCTGGAGGCCGCCAGCGGCGTCGTCGTCTCCGTCGGCGGCCAGCTGCCCCAGAACATTGCGCTGCGCCTGCAGGAGACCGGCGGCGCCAACGTGCTGGGCACCGACCCACGCAACATCGACAAGGCCGAGGACCGCCAGAAGTTCTCGGAGATCCTCGACAGCATCGGCGTCGACCAGCCCGCCTGGAAGGAGCTGACGTCGGTGGCCGAGGCCGCCGTCTTCGCCGAGGACGTCGGCTACCCGGTGCTCGTGCGCCCCAGCTACGTGCTCTCCGGCGCGGCCATGACCGTCATCCACAGCCGCGAGGACCTGCAGGAGAAGCTCGAGGCCGCCGCCAGCGTCTCGCCCGACCACCCGGTCGTCATCAGCAAGTTCATCGAGGGCGCCGAGGAGATCGACGTCGACGGCGTGGCCTCGCAGGGCCAGCTGGTCATCCACGCCGTCAGCGAGCACGTCGAGCAGGCCGGCGTGCACTCGGGCGACGCCACGCTGGTGCTGCCGCCCGTGTCGCTCGACGACACCACCATGGACCGCGTCAAGGAGATTGCGCAAAAGGTCGCCGCCGCCCTCGAGATCACCGGCCCCTTCAACATGCAGATCATCAAGGCCGCCGACCCGGCCGGCGGCCTGCCCGCCCTCAAGGTCATCGAGTGCAACCTGCGCGCCTCGCGCTCCTTCCCCTTTGTCAGCAAGGTGCTGGGCACCAATTTCATCGACGCGGCCACGCGCGCCCTGGTCGGCGCCGACCTCTCGCACGTCGCCGGCGGCCAGGACCTCATGAAGGTGCCGCGCGACTACCTGGCCACCAAGGTGCCGCAGTTCTCGTGGACCCGCCTGGCCGGCGCCGACCCCTTCCTGGGCGTCGAGATGGCCAGCACCGGCGAGATGGCCTGCTTCGGCAAGGACCTGGTCGAGGCCTACTGGACGTCGCTGCAGTCCGCCATGAACTTCCGCGTCCCCGAGCTGGGCGAGGGCCTGCTGCTGGGCGGCGACGTCTCGCGCGACTGGCTGACCCGCGTCGTCGACTACGTCGCGCCCCTCGGCTACAAGCTGTACGCCGCCGAGCCCGCCGTCGCCGACTTCCTCAACCAGCACGACCCCGCCGCCAACGTCGCCGTCATCGAGTTCCCCAAGGACGACAAGCGCGCCCTGCGCGAGGTCTTTGCCAAGTACGACATCCGCGGCGTCTTCAACCTCGCCCGCGCCCGCGGCAAGACCACCTCCGACGTCGACTACGTCATGCGCCGCAACGCCGTCGACTTCGGCGTGCCCCTGTTCATGGAGCCGCAGGTGAGTGCCCTGAAGGAGCCGCCCAGAAACACCAGAAACACCCCCCCTTTGTCGTGCCTGCTAACACCCCAGACTGCCATCCTGTTCGCCCGCTGCCTGAGCGAGAAGCTGCCGCGGCCCGACGGCATCCCGCCCGAGGTGCGCCCGTGGTCCGAGTTCCTGGGCGGCAAGCCCTTGTAAGGATCCGGCAGCAACACGGCGGAGACGCGCCACATGTGATCACGACATAGAGACCCGGCAGCAGTGCCTGTGGCCAGGACCCGGAGCTAGAAAAAGGCGTGAGAGGAAAGGAAACCGACAAAACAAAGACAAAGACAAAAACACTAAACACAAAACACAAAAACAGTTGGCGTTTAGGATCTATTCTTGGCGGAGGAGGAGAGGATAAAAATGTACAGGGAAGAGCCAAGAACGGAGGCCGCACACAAAAAGTGGAAGGAACCAAAAGCAGGAACTCGTAGGGACAGAAGAAAACCGAAAACCGAAAAAAGACAAATGTGACCAGTACAATGTGTTTTGATGCAGCTAGCTACTCTCTACTTTGGATGTGTCTGCTTTTATATATTAATATTCGGTGTCGTGTGTTTTTGCACCTCTGTCAGTTTAATACAAATACTATTTATCGTGGCTGGTCAACGGGTATGTATTCGCGTCTGTGCTTCGTAGAGCCTATGTATACTCGTATGCATGGCCCCAAATCCCTGCGCCGTCCTTCTGTGCTTCCGTCCTCCCTCCCGTCCCTAGGCCCTGTGGTCCCTTTACTTCCATGCTTCATGGCGGAGAGGCTCTAGCGTAATAGAGGCTGATGATGCGCCGTGTCCGCCTGTGCATCGAATACTCAGGGATCGGGCGGCGGTGGTGGCGACAACGGCCGGGACCGCGGCGGCGAATCACGTTGGTTCAGCCTAACGGCAGCAAATCGTTTAGCAAGGGGTTCGCCCGAGTCGCTATCACGAGCGGAGAGGAAAGGGGGGGTGGAGGCAGGAGCAGAGGCAGAGGCAGAGGCAGAGGCAGCGGCAGTGGCAGTGGTAGCGGCAGAGGAGACAGACGTGGACGCAGAGACAGGAGCAGAGTGGGAGGCAGAGGAGGCAGACTCTGACAGCGGAGACGCCGGAAGCGAAGAGACAGAGGACGCCGGTGACGCAGCTGTGTCAGCTCTCAACGACGCCAGCACGCTGCCGCGAGCCCCTTTGGCCGCCTTGATCGGCTTTTCCCTGCGTCTTGTCCGTTCTGTCTGTTCTCTCCGTTCTGCCCATTCTGTCCGTTCTGTCTGTTCTGTCCGTTCTGTCCGTTCTGTCCGCCCATTCTCTTCCGAGCCAGTCTTTTTCTCCCCCGCCGCCCACCTCTGCTGCGGGCTGCGCTCCAGATCTGTCCAACTGCGCTTGGGGATTCGCTCACCAGCAGATTGCAGAATCATCAACAGCGTCTGCCACCCGGGCGCCGACTGCAGCTGGAACCAGTCGGCCAGGTCATGCTGCGTTGCCACGCGGCAAAGAAGCGATTCCTCGTCCTGGTTGGTTAGCATGTTTGTCACATCTTCTCCCATCGCATTCATTGTTCTCTTTCTCTTTTTCCCTCTTCTTTCCCGCTCCCCTCACCTTTGAAAGTACGTCCATCCGGTGCACCGCGCACAGCAGATGGAAGTTGGACACGCGCAGATTGTCGCCGTCCTTGGGCCGGTCGGCGGCGGCCGCCGCTTTGAGCACCCGCGCCACAGCGGCGTGCTCCTGGCTCTCGCCCAGGTACTCGCGGTTCTCGATGGGAAAGCTGCCGGCGGCCGCATTGGTGAACGCCGGCTTGGGCACGTCGGGGAAGCCGTGGGTGAGCGTGACAAAGAGGTACTCGACGGGGAACGCAGGCTTGGCGTTTTCCTGCACGTTGGCGCCGTACTCGTTGATGTGGCGGTAAAAGACCTCGGGAATGTAGCGCGTGCGGCTCCGGGTGCCGGGTGTGCTACCGGCATTCTCCTCCTCGTCCTCCTCCTCCTGCACCAACATGGTTTCGGGCTCGGCCGACGGCTCCACAATGTCGGCGCGCACCATCTCGACGGCCTCGTTGGACATCTGGTAGGCCGCGATGGCAATTTCTCCCGCCTCGTTGCCCGAGATGATGCAGGTGACAAAGTTGGACCCGAATCGGCCCGTGTCGCTCCACTTGGTCGGCTTGGGGTGCTGGGCCTGCAGCCGGGCCGAGAAGGCGACCTCGAGCGAGGACAAAAAGTACGAATCGGCGTGCCGCGTGCACACAACCGAGCCATCGCCAGCGCCTGCGTCGTTGAGGTCCGTCCAGATCACGCCGACACGCTGCAGACCGCACAGGTGCGCCACGGCATCCACGCCCTTTTCCTGGGCCTCGTCCCACGCGTTGAGCGTCACCCCGTCGGACTCGTCGACCTGCGGTGGCTCGTAGATGGCCTCGACGACGGCCTTGATGCCCAGCGGCACCACCTCATACTCCTCGTAGCGGCCGTAGAGGTAGCCGATGCGCTGGCTGCCCGACTTGCGCCAGGCGTCGATGAAGGCGTCGACTATAGCCGGCGCCGCAAACTCCACGTGGTCGACGTTGCGGAACGTCTGCGGCTGCAGCGAAATGGCGCTCGGCTGGCATTTGCTGCAGATGCCTTCGGGCCACGCTGGATGGCCCGAGGGACAGTCGGGCCGCACGCGGAAGAACGGCTCGACCAGCGGCGGAATGAAGGACGCGCCAAGCTCGGGCTTGTTCTTCTCGCCGTTGATCTTGCGCAGGTACGAGTGGAAGGACAGGTACTTGATCTTGTGCTCGGCTAGATATTCGCCGTTGAACGGGTCCAGCGGCTGGCAGTAGTCGCACATGCCCTTGGCCCCGTGGCGGCACATTTTCGCGTCGCGCTTGCGCGGGATTTTGCCGTCCAGCTTGTCCAGCCGGTCGTCCAGCGCCGACTGCTTGACCACTTCCCACGGGTTTCGTATGCGTGTCGCCACGCTCGATGTGGACGCACTGGGGGGAGGATCGATCGGCCGATCTTCAAGAGGCAGCACCGGTCGGCCGTCGAGGCGGTTGGTGGACGAGAAGATGCTAGTCGACTTGGAGGGGGCCACGGATGCGTCGCCGTTGGAGGAGCCGCCGTTTGCGTCTCCCTCCTTGTGCTTGTAGTCTATGAAAACCACATCGCCATGGCTGGGGGGGGGTTAGCGGAGTTGCGCCAACCACGGTGATGGAAGGCATACGTACCTCAGACCCGTCTGGCCGATGAGCACCTCGGCCACCTGGGCCACCTTCTTCTTGTCCCCGCGGCTGCTGGGGTTGTTGGATATCGTGATCGACCGCGGGTCAACTGTTGGGGGTAGCTGTGGAAGCACCTAGATCGCGAATCGGTCAGTATGCGAGAGCCCCCCGCCTGGTCCTCACGGCAGAGCCTGCTCACCTTGAGCATGACATCGCCAAAGGTCTCGTCCTTAGCGGCCTCCTGACGGATCATGCCATCCGGGCCGCGAAATCGGAGGAGCATCGCGGCCGGCGTGTGTGCCCTCGTGCTGGGCAGCAATAATGAGGTATGTGGGGGCAGACTAGATATCAGAAGGTGGTGACGGGTGAGAAGGAAAATAACAAGAAAAAGAGCGCTTGGGACAATCAGGAGCTCTAGAATGCCGTTTGTTTGCGATCGGTGGCCTCTATATAGATCGGAGAGCCGCGGAGGTGAAGGAAGGTCAGTCGTGGGCGAGGGGTATGGAGTAGAGCTTTGGATTTCGAAGCCTTGGGAAGCAAAGCGTCATTCTATCTGCCTGCTGAGCTAGTCTCCGCGGACCCACACCAGAGTACTGACAAGTGGCGCTGTGGCGGACGGCAGGTGGCGGTCAAGCGTGGCCAATCACAGTGCGCACAGGCCGCCAGGGGAAACTCTTAGTTGTCCTTTCTGTGCACAGAGTAGTTACGGCACATTTTCAGTAGTAGTGGCTGCTCCATTCACACACACATTCATTCATCCACCACGCAACACATCCACGACACCCAAGCCCCGACATTGTCGCCGCCAGTGCACCGAGCTGCTCTCGCTGCCTTGCTCTAGCTTCCTGTTTGACTGCGCATTCTCGACGCTATGTTCGCCGTCGACTGGAGGGGGTTGATCCTCCCTTTTGCCTACCTCTTGGTGCTGGGAGGCACATTTGCGACGTTTTCCACAGTGTACCGCAAGCGGAAAGCAGGTGAGTTGGGGAGGTCTTGGGAACGGGGCGACAGAAAAAAGACGCACCTCGGACACGCCAGACACTAACTCCCACAGCCCAAAGCGCCAATCTCAGCCCCTGGTTCCCGCCACACCTGCAGCGCGACATCTACCTGTCGCTGCAGCACATGGAGCCCGAGCCCGGCAGCGAAAAAGCGCCCAAGGTCCCCGACACGGTGCTGCGGGCAGCACTGCTGCGGCGCGCCGTCGAGGACATCCACCGCATCGTGCAGATCCGCCAGGGCAAGCAGGCGTGCAGCTCGCTGCTGCAGCGCGGCAGCGTCGGCGACGACCTGTGGCAGCGGTTCCAGCGCGCCGAGAAGGACATGGAGGACGAGCTGCGCGACGTGGTGACCGAGGCCAACGCGCTGGTGCCCAACTGGGGCCAGTACATCTTCCAGACGGCCAACGCCATCGCCGGCAACGTGCAGCTGCGCACGCACCTCGACGACATCCAGGGGAAGCTCGAGGGCGAGAAGGCGTGGTGGGCGGAGCGGCAAGCACAGACGGCACCAGCAACAGCAAAGCCAACACTGGCAGCAAACACCGCTGCTGCTGGCCCGGGCGCGCCGGCGCGGCCGTCGACGGCCAAGTCGTCCGAGGAGGAGGCCGTGCTCGTGGACGTGCCGACACCCAGCACCAGCAGCAAGAAGAAGAAGGGCAGGAAATGAAAGAGAAAACAAGGCGAAACAAGCGAGGTGGTGATACAGCGTTGGAGAGAGAATGCCTCTGGATTACTGGAAGGAATTGTGTACTATTTTGCGAGCTAGAAGCCGGAGCATTCTGGTCTACGAAGGGAAGAGGGCCCTGAAAACGCGGCGTTCTTTTTCTGGCATTTTTTCTTGTCACGGCTGTTCATTCTACGTTTTGGGAGGCGTGGGTGCGCGGTGCGCATAGCCGTTTTTTGAAAAGGACTGTTTTTCCATTCAAGTACTCTATCGTGGACCGGTATATATTAATGTAATACTGAGGTACACGCAAGCCGAGACGGCAAAGACAAGACACCGTTGCTAACAGGACTCGTTGGAGTCATGCTATGAACAAAGACGCTGAAACGGGAAAAAGGAAATGGGGAATAGGGAGTAAGGAAAAAGGGAAAAGACGAAAGCAACAAAGACCGCCAACGCTGTTCTCAACTACAGGGCCATAAACAAAGAGCTCCATCAAAGCACCGCCTCTAATAGAAGCCCAGCTTGCGTCGCACAGCGGCGTCGCCTGCATCTGCCGCCAGACGAGCTCGTCGTGCCTGTTCGCACACTTCGTCAATGGTCCGGGGCTGCGACGCAAGCCAGTCGGGGACCCTGGACGAGGAGCTGCGGCCACGATGGCTGCTGCTGCTTGGTGGTGGTGCGCGGCCGTCGTCGCCGATAACAGTGTCTGCCTCGCTGTCGCAGCTGTCCCAATCGGTGAGCTCCGCGTCGGAGCCGGCATGGCTGCCTTGGCGAGCGGCCGTGGACCCCGAGGAGCGTGCCGAGTGGGTAGCCGGCCGTGAATGCGTCCGCGGAAAGGGCAGAGGCGTGTCGCAGCCGCGGAGGCCGATGAACTTGCCAAGCTTGCGACGCTTCTCGTCGATGGACAGGCTCGGGGACCAGGAGACAGGGCAGGGATAGCTGTAGGAGAAAACGCCGGGGGTGCGCTGGTGGTAAAAGTGTGCCAAGTCGTCGAGCTGGTCCTCGGTGAGCAGATGGTACTGCAGGACGGAGCGGGGGAATGCTTTGTGGATGCGGCCGGAGTCGACCTGGACGAGCGAAGACAGCGGAAGGGAGAGGTTGCGTAGACGCTCCTCGAACTCGGGCCGTTTGGCAGCTCGGCGAGAGGCGATTAGCGAGCGAACATAGTTGGCCGCAGCGGCCTTGGAGTGAGAGTCTGGTCTGGTAGGAGCCATTGTGTGAGCCGAGAAAGTGCAGGTGAAGATGGAGGAGAGTGAAAAGAAACGAGAGAGGCGAGAGAGACGAGAGAGACGAGAGAGATGAGAGAGATGAGAGGAAATAGATGGGAGAGAGCGAAACGAGCAAAGATAAATTGGAGAGAACAAATAGTGAGGAAAAGAACAGAGACAGCACCAGGCCGATCTCACGGTCAATAAGTACGTTCACAAATGAACAAAACACGTCGCGATGAACAGTCTGGTCGGTTGAGGCCCGCAAGCGAGGTGAACAGCCCTGCTTTTGTAGTCGTGACACGCTCTTTGTTGGCCACGATGCCGACTTGGTGACAAACTGGGCCACAGACCTTTGTCGGTCTTGGTGAAAGAGGGCCACTCGAGGTGAAAGAGCATCGAGGCTGGGTGAACAGGACGAAAGAGCCACAGAGAAAGAAAGACAATGACAATACCATTCAACAATCGCCATCCTTTGACGTCCTGCCCGAAATACGTGCTTTCTATTTTCAAGACGCCTCAAAGAACCCCCCCCGGTAATCTAAGAATCATGAACGATGCGTCCCCATGCTGCTATAACGCCGAGTATGCATGACCCAACGCCTTGTCCCAACATTTTTGCTGTTCCTCCCCCCCCCCCCCCCCC
>LLKO01000005.1:342574-535114 GCA_001513895.1 Graphilbum fragrans | reverse complement strand
GAGAAGAAGGAGAAGAAGGAAGAAACCTACCCGTGCTTCCCCGCCGCTTTGATGACTTCGGGGGTAAAGTGCGGAATCTGCTTCAGCGGGCTGTCGCGGTCCCACATGGCCTGGACGGTCATCTGCATCAGCTCGACGGCGTAGAGGGCGTTGAGGTGGCCGTCCGAGGCCAGCAGGTCGGCCATGGCGCTGAGAATGGTGGGCACGCGGGCGACGACGAGCTCCTGGTCCTTGGCCAGGTCGACGGGCAGCTGCATGCGCGAGAAGTGGGCCTGCAGCAGCACAAAGGCCTTGAAGTCGGGCGACGCGTAGTTGAGGCCGGGCTCGGCGCCCTCGGCGCCGTCGGCGGCGGGCGCGGCCGCCGACGCCGTGGTCGCCTTGACGGGCACGCGCTCGTACAGCCGGCGCAGCAGCGGCTCTTCGTGGCGGCGGATGGGCAGCAGCGCGTCGAACTCGTGGGCGGCGGTGGCAATCTCCAGCATGCTCTTGAGGCGGCTGCGCGCCTTGAGCGACATCAGCAGCGTGCTCATGGTGGTGTACGACAGGTTGTAGTAGGCGCCAATGGTGGCGCCGTTCTGGGCGACGACGGTGTTGTCGGCGTCGGCGTCGGCGCCGCCGTCGTCGTCGTCGGCGTCGCCGCCGTACGCAATCATGCGCGCCTCGGCCATCTCGGCAAACGTGTCCTCGACGGCCTGCGACAGGTACTGCCCCAGCTCGTCGCTGGAGCGGCCGGTGGCCTGGTAGTAGCTGGGGTTGGCGGCCAGGCGGCGGTACAGGTAGGAGCGGCCGAGCCACTGGACGGCGTCGTCGCCGGAGCGCACGGCGCCGACGCTGATCTGGGCCATGAAGGCGTCGTGCAGGTTGTCGGCCAGCAGCGACTCGACGGGCAGCGCGTCGTGCAGAAACTTGCGGTAGTAGTCGCGCTTGGCGGCCGGGACCATGAGCACGCCGCGGCTGCGCGCGGGGCCGCTGCCGGCGGCGTCCTTGGTGTCCTTGGCGTCCTTGGCGTCCTTGGCGTCCTTGGAGGGCCGCAGGGCGCGGCCGAACATCTGCAGCACGTCGCTGACGGGGTAGTCGACGTAGCGGTGCTCCTTGCCCTCGTAGTACTGGGTGCCCATGACGATGACGAGGTGGGCGGCCAGGCTGTGCTTGGCGTCGTCGAGCTCCCAGCACACGCCGCGCGAGGCCACGAGCACCTGCACGGCGCCGTTGACGTAGAGGTAGCGCACGATGCGCTTGTCGGTGTCGGCGAGGGCCTCGTGGTAGTAGGCGATGCCGTGGGCGAGCGCCTCGGCCAGCGCCGGCTCCTGGATCTTGGCCAGCACCGGCGCCAGCGCCGCGCGGTCGTCCACGTGCAGGAAGCGGTCCTCGTCGTCGGCGGCCACGCACGCCAGCAGCAGGTCGCGCGCGGTCGCGCGCGTCTGCTTGCGGCTGGGCACAAAGACCATGGCCGGCTGGGCCGGCGACAGCTGCGTGATGGCCAGGAAGGCCGGGCGCGCCATGGCCAGCATCAGCGACGGGAAGTGCGGCACCGAGTAGGCCTGCAGGTGCAGCTCGAGCGGCACGGGGCGCACCTGCGGCGAGAAGTTGTAGATGTCGTGCGCCGCGGCGCCCAGCCAGTAGCCCATGTCGAGGCCGGCGGCCAGCGACACGCTGAGCGCGACGACGCGCAGGGCCGCTCCGGCGCTCTGGGCCTGCTCCTGGATCGACACCATGCGCGACACCGCCATCTCGTAGACGTAGCCCTGGCTGGCGGCGCTGCCCAGCAGGTGCAGGTCGTCGGCGATGAACAGGCGCACGGCCTTGACGGCCTTGCGGCGCGCCCACTCGCGGGCCAGCGTGTCCCACTGGGCCGGCGTGGCGAGCACGAGGTCGGCGCCGGCCAGCAGCTGCAGGTCCATGTTGAGCACGCCGGTCAGCTGCACGACGCGCTTGGGGCCGCCCTGGAGGCCGTCGAAGCGGTGCTCCCACTGGCGGAAGCGCGCGTCGACCAGCTCTTGCAGGGGGGCGACGTAGACGGCGCGGGCGGCGGCGGCGCCTCCGCCCCACAGCCGCAGCAGCGCAAACTCGGCGCACACGGTCTTGCCGCTGCCGGTGGCGGCGGCCACCAGCACGTTGCGGTCGGTCTCGTACAGCGAGTGGAAGGTCTGGGTCTGCACGCGGTTGAAGACGGGCCAGCGGTCGCGGAACAGCGCGGCCTGGTCCGGCGCGGCGCGCAGGGCGGCGGCCACGGGCAGCGGCTGCAGGTCCAGCAGCTCGGTGGGCGGCGGGAAGCGCGCGGGCAGCAGCACCTGGTGCAGGCTGACGGCGACGCGGGTCTCGGCGTGCATCCAGCGGTCCGACACCAGCGACACGAAATAATGCGGCGGCGGCGGATCGGCCAGCGGCACGCAGAAGTCGACGTAGTGCTCGGCGCCGGCGTCGGCGCCCACGACGTGCTCGCGCCGCAGCAGGAACGGCTCGTGGTACAGGATCTCCTCGCCGTCGCCGTCCTCGACCAGGATCCAGAAGCTCTCGGCCGCGCCGTGCACCGCGTCGTCCCACACAAAGTCCGGCGCCACCGTCAGGCTCACGTGCATCAGCGTGCGCGTCAGCGGCCGCACCTCCGCCTGCAGCGCCAGGCGCGGAAAGCGCGCCACCAGCCGGCACACGGTGGCGCCTGCCCGCGGCAGCCCCAGCAGCACGCCCATGCGCGGCGCGTCCAGCCCGAAATAGCTGGCCCACGGCACGTCGATGCGCTCGGCCTTGGCCACGATGTCGCGCGGACACCCGGCAAACTGCCGCAGCGGCGACATCGTCGGCCACATGCGCCGCTCTGCCATCTTGCACAGGTCCAGCGCCGTGCGCGCGGCCGCCGCCCACCCGCGGTGCAACGTCATCTCAAACACCGCCCGCAGAATCCGGCCCGCCGACTGCGTCACGTACACCATGTCCGCCATCAGCGCCAGCCCCTCCAGCCGCAGCCGCGAGATGTACGCCTGCAGCAGCACGTTGATCTTGGCCGGCGCCTCGTCCAGGCCCTCCTTGACCGGGATGGGCACGCGCCCCAGCAGCCGCGCCAGCTCCAGCTTCTCCTCCTGCCGCACCGGGATGTACTGGAACTCCGCGCTCAGCGCAAACACCCGGAACAGCTCGATCGCCGTCAGCCCCGGCTGCAGCAGCGCGCTGTACGCCTCCACCGACCGCGCCGACACGTAGTAGTGCGACGCGATGCGCCCCAGCTCCGTGCCCTGCAGCCGCCCCGACGCCTCGTCGTACCGCACCAGCCCCGCCTTGCGCAGCACCAGCGCCGCCGAGTGCGCCAGGTCCACGCGCTTCTGCTCCAGCGCCGCGTCCGCCGCGTACTCCGCGCCCACCTGGTACAGCCCCGGCGCCCGCAGCATGCGCACAAACAGGTACGTGTACCCCAGCCACTCCACCGCCTCGTCGCGCGTCCGCACGTTGCCCAGCACCACCTCCGCGTTGAGGCTGTCCGCCAGCCGCCCCATCAGCTGGCTCTCGATCGGCAGCTGCTGGTTCAGCAGCGACAGGTAGTACGGCAGCTCCGTCTGCGCCGTCACGATGATGCCCTCGCCGTACGTGTCGAACTGCGGCCGCCCCGCCCGCCCCAGCATCTGCAGCACGTCCTGCGGGCTCAGCTCCACCCACCGCCCCTTCTCCGGCGAGTACACCTGCGTGCCCTTGATCACCACCGTGTGCGCCGGCAGGTTGACGCCCCACGCCAGCGTCGCCGTGCAGCACAGCACCTGCAGCGTGCCCTGCGCAAACAGGTCCTCCACGTCCGACCGGTCCGCCCGGCTGAGGCCCGCGTGGTGGATCCCGAACCCGTACGGCAGCAGGTCCTTGAGCTCGCGGTCCTGCGCCTGCTCCGCCGCCTCGCGCAGCACCTCGCGGCTGCCCGCGTCGTGCCGCAGAATCTGCCCCATCGTCTCCAGCTCCACCGCCCGGTCGCGGATGAACCGCGCCGTCTTCGCCGTGTCCTTGCGCGAGTGCACAAAGATCAGCATCTGGTTGCGCTTCTGGCCCACGTGCTCCATCACCTTGCCGTACGTGATCTCGTTCATCGTCTTGAGCTGCTTGATCGGCCGCCGCTCCGTCACCCCGATGAACTCCTGCCGCAGCGGGCACGGCCGGAACGACCCGTCAAAGTGGAACACCCCCGTCGCCGCGTCCGCCCGCAGGAAACTGCCCACGTCGCGGTAGTTCGGCAGCGTCGCCGACAGGCCCACCAGCCGCACCGCCTCGCCCGTCTGCGCCGTCCGCCGCAGCGTCCGGCTCACAATGCTCTCCAGCACCGGCCCGCGCTCGTCGTGCAGCAGGTGGATTTCGTCGATGATCACCAGCCGCACCAGCCGCGTGTACGACGCGTCCGTCGCCTTGCGCGTGATCACGTCCCACTTCTCCGGCGTCGTCACAATCACCTGCGTCTCCGCGATCTGCTGCTTCGTGAGCTGCCGGTCGCCCGTCAGCTCCGCCACCCGCAGCCCCATGCTCGCCAGCCGCGACCCGAAGTTGCCCACCTGCTCCTGCACCAGCGCCTTGAGCGGCGCAATGTACACGATCTTGAAGCTCTCCAGGTCGATCTGCCCCGTCGCCGCGTCGCGGTTCTTGCCGATCTCCCGCAGCATCGTCAGCATCGCCACGTTGGTCTTGCCGCTGCCCGTCGGCGCGCACACCAGCATGTTGCCGTCGTCCTCGAACGCGCACGGGAAGCACGTCGTCTGGATCCGGTTGAGCGTCTTGGCGCTGCTGAACGGCCCCTGCGCCCACGCCGGCAGCTGCGCCACCGGCATCAGCTTGCTGCTGTCCGCGTCGCTGCGCTTCTTCGGCGCCGGCACGTGGATCTCCTCGTAGCCCTTAAAGGCCCGCTTCGTCGACCCCTCCGGCAGCGACACCCGCGGGTTCGTCATCAGGTGGTTGCCCTGCTCGAACACCAGGTTGTCCAGGTTGACCACCCGCTTCGGCTTGAGCCCGCCCTGGAGCGTGCCCGCCTTGCCGTCCTCGTCCTCCTCGTCCCCCTCGTCCTCCTCCTCGTCCGCCGCCCCCGCCTTGCTGCCCCCGTCCAGCTCCATCTGGATCGCCATGCGGCCCTTGCCCTTGCGCCCCGACGCCTTGCCCGCCAGCTCGTCCAGGATCCACTGCAGGCCCTCCGACGCCATCTCGCGCTCCACCACCCCGCGCTCTTCGTCGTTGTCCGCCCGCGCCCGCCGCGTCAGCCACACGATCTTGTCGCGGTGCTCGATCAGCCGCTGCGCCACCTCCGAGTGCTCGTAGTCGAACAGCTCCATCATGCCGTTCTCGATCTCGTGCAGCGGCCGCTCCGGCCCGCCCTCCTCGTCTGCCTCGCCCGACAGAATGTGCAGCGCCGCCGTCGTCTTGTCGTGCTGCGTGTGCGCGTCCGCGTACAGCTTTCCGATCTGCCGCTGCAGCCAGAACGCGTCAATGTCACGTGCTGCCACCACGTTGTCCTCCGCCGCTGCTGGCCCGCCGCCGCCGCGCCGCTTTTTCGACGTGCCCGCCGCCGCCGCCCCGCCGCCGTCGAGCACCATCGCGTCGCCGTCCACAAACCCGAGCTCCTCCTCGTCGCGGTCGGCCCCGGCGCCGCCGGCCCCGGCGATCTCGGCATCCTCGCCGTCGCTGTTGTCGCCGCCGTCGCCGCCGGCGTCGTCGTCTTCGTCTTCCGACGACATGTCGCGCACCTCGTGCACGATCGCGTCTTCGTCCTCGTCCTCGTCAAAGTCCACGGCCACGCCCTGCCGGTCTTCGAGGTCTTCCTCGTCGCCGCCGCCGCCGCCGCCGCCGCCGCCGTCTTTGCCGCCCGGCGCGCGCGCCTGCTCTTCGTCCTCGTCCTCGTCCTGCGCGTCGTAGTCCGTGATCTTCTTGCCCAGGTTCACCAGCTCGTTGAACGTCTTGCCGCTCAGGCTCTCGCCTAGGATGTCGTCCACCTCCTTCTTCTTGTCA
Source organism: Graphilbum fragrans (assembly GCA_001513895.1). Taxonomy (NCBI): domain Eukaryota; kingdom Fungi; phylum Ascomycota; class Sordariomycetes; order Ophiostomatales; family Ophiostomataceae; genus Graphilbum; species Graphilbum fragrans. Next base: position 529,153 of record LLKO01000005.1, on the reverse strand, counting down.
AAGTCCTTGAGGTCGTCGTCCTTGAGGTACTCCAGCACCGCGTCCGCCGCACTGCGCACCACCTCGTTCGGCACGTCGCCCAGGCTCTTCGCCACCAGCGACAGCATCAGCTCAAACGTCGCCCGCGTCGCGCTCGTCCGCGGCCGGTACCGCAGCCCGTCCACCATCAGATCGGCCCCCGTCAGCACCGACCCGCCGCCCTGGTAGTCCATGCCGCCGCCGAAGCCGCCGCTCGCTCCGCCGCCGCCGCGTTTCCGCTGCTCCCGGTGCAGCACCTCTTCGCCCTCGTGCGCGTCGCCGCGCCGCACGTCGGGCATCGCCGATGTCTTCTTGGCCTTGGGCACCGTGTCGCGCGCAATCCGCAGCCCCATGTCCTGGATCTTCAGCCGCCCGGCCATCGACTCGGGGTCGCCCGTCGCCTCGTCCTTGCGCCGCGAGATGAACCGCCGGTCCGCCTGCAGCACCAGGTTCGACATGTTCGAGTACTTGTACTGCGACACATCGCGGTTGTAGTTGGACGACGCCATCGCTGCGCTGTGTGTGTGTCTGTCGCCCGCTGGCGCTTTGGTCTCGCCGAAGCGATGCACGGGAGCGAGTCTGCGCGTCTCTCGGTTCCCACTGTATCGAATGTGGAACGTCTAGTGTCTGTGGAATCGCAGTATCGATGACGGTTTCGCCTGCACTGCCAGTCGTCGTGATGGGACAGCGTCGTGGTGGCCTGGAGGCGGTATCGAAGGGGATGTTTGGCGTTTTGAGGTCTCTTTGTTGTTTTTCCGCTGGCCCAAAAATTTCCCTGCGCTTGCCATACATAACGGAGCGGATAAAATTAATTCAAAAACAAATCCTTTATTCAGCTCACACTAGCGGCCGTTCCACACCCCGCTCATACACCAACAGCACAACACGCGCTAACACGAGCTTCGGCTTCATCTCGACGCAACCCGCAACGCCTTCACCGCCTCACCCACGCCCGCACACATGCCTCCACCCCCATGACCGCGCCCGCAGACACCGCGCGGACCGTCCGGGCGGCGCTGGCGCCGTTCGTGCGCCCCCGCGACGAGGCCGCCCACATTCGCCGTCTTCTGGCCGCCCATTTGGCCGCCTGTCTCAAGACCGACGCTGTCGACGCCAGCAGCCTGGCTCTGGTCGACGTGCCCGGCGAGGTGCGCGTGCCCGCCCATGTGGCCCATGTCCGCGGGCCCCAGAACGACTATCTGCATGCGCTGCAGGCCCACGTCGCCGCGCGCCGCGCCTTTGACGAAGAGCGCCGCGCCGTCGACGCCCTGCGCTCCGCGACGGCCGACCAGACGACGCCGCCGAGAGGGCCCCCTTTGGCCGCGGCGGCACGCCCCATGGCCGTGCTGGAAGCACGCGCTGCCTCGCTGCGCCTGTCGCGCAAGAAGCAGGGCCTCGTGGCCGTCAACGCCGCCCTCGACGAGCTCGAGGCCATGCCGGCCGCCGCGGACAACGTCCTCGACCCAGAGCTCATCTACCGCGACGCCTCTCTCGCGCTGCCGTCGCTGCCACAGGCCGTCCTGGACAGCCTTGTGGCGCACGAAGTGAGCGCCGGACGGCCAACGGCCGAGACCCCCCAGGCCGACGTCGAGGCGGTCGTGCCCCGCCTGGAAAAGCTGGTGCTGAGGGCCCAGCTGCAGCTCCGGCACGAGGAGACGCTGCTGGCCGCAGCGAAAGCACGCACGGCTCGCATCGCCGAGCAGGGCCGCGCCGTGCCCGCAGCGGTCCGGCTGCAGGCGCTCAGTGCCACGCGCGACGAGCTGATTGCGTGGATGGAAACGGAGCTGAGCGGCGCCGCCGGCGAAGAAGCGGGCACCCACGAAGACAACGGAGACCACGGCGACGAAAGCACGCACAGAACATCCGTGTCCGGCCAGCTACTGCGCCAGAGCCTCCTCGGCGGCGGAGACGGCCCGCAGGCGCGTCTCGGCGAGAAGCTACAGGCCATCCGCGCCAAATACGCCGAATACGTGGCAGCCCGCCAAGAACTGGTAGCCCTGGCTGCTGGCCGTGCTGCCGGCACCACAGCCTCCCAAGAAGCCGCCTCGGCGTTTACCAATGCCCCGTCGCTGCCGCCAGCGTCCGCTTTGGCCCTGCGGCCTCGTGCCGCCACGGCGTCTGTGCCCCCCGGACGAGCGCCTATAGCCGACACAGCCACAGCCAACGCCGATGCCGATGCCGATGCTGAAACAGCCCTCGACCACCTGCTGATGGCGCCGTATCTGCAGCGCCTGCAGGCCGTGGCCCACGTGCAGAAAGCCGCCATTGCCCACAAGGTCCACGTCCACGCCGTTCTGGCCAAGCACCGCCGCGACACCGGCCAGACCCTCGACCACCTCGCCGACGAAAGCCAGCTGCTGCCGCGGCACCCGATGCCGGGGTGGTCGGGGAGGACGGCCGCGGCCGCCGGCGGGCCGCCAGGGCGCCATGCGCGGAAAACCAGCGTGCTGGCCGACCCGCTGGGCAGCGGCAACGGGCCGGACACCTGGACAGAACGCGTGGCGCCGTGGACGTTTGCGGCCGATGCGGCCAAGCTCGCGACGTTTGAGGCCGTGGCCGAGCAGATGGAGCAGGGCCAGATCGCGCTGGAGCGGGCCGCCGAGACGCTGGACCAGGCCGACGAGCTGTTGGGAGTGAGCAGCCGGGAGGAAGGGGAAGAGGGAGAAGGGAGAAAGCCTGCCGAGCCTCCCAAGCCCGATATCTGGCGCTCGTTGCGCGGCGATCTGGGCCTCCTACAGGCCGAAGGCGGGCTGGGGTAGCCGTCGGCCGCCTGTTTGGCGTGCCTACACGCCGCCACGATCCAATGCAAGAACTTGAATTCAGTCATGAGCTATGCTACGTAATATTCCGCCTGCCTTTTGAACTCCGCGTCCTGGCATGCCTGTGTCCGCCCTATATGCCTTGCTGCTCCCCAGGACGCGGCCCCTACTTCTCGTTCAGCACCGTCGACGCCCGCAGCGCCAGGTCCAGGATCGACAGGTGCTCGTCGGCGCCGTCGACCAGCCGCTTGTCAATGTCGGAGAACACCAGCAGGATCTTGTTCTTGTGCGCGTCGGCAATCGTCTCGTCCGTGGTGATGGCCTGGTACAGCTGCGTCACCACCTGCCCGGCGCTCCACCCGTCGGCCACCATGTCCTCGACGACGCGGGCAATCTCGCCGTACGCCGCGCCGACGCCGCCGCCCCGTTCCGGCCGCAGCGCCCGCAGCAGCCGCCCAATCGTCGGCTCGGGGATGACGCCGGCAATGTCTTGCACGATCTGCACCGTGACCGGGGACGGCGCGTCTGTGTCCGCGCCGTCGTCGACGTCCATGCTGTCGGCGCCGTGCTCCTGCGGCTGCCGCTGGGCCTGGGCCGCGGCGCCGCTGGCGCCGACCAGCCGTGCGGCGCTCTGTAGAAAGGTAATGGCCTTGCGCAGGTCGCCCTCGCTGCAGCGGATGAGCGCGTCAATGGCGCCCGGGCCGACGGCGACGCGCTCGTGGGCGGCAATCGCCTGCAGGCGCGTGGCGGCGTTGCCGCGGTCGAGGCTCTTGAAGCGGAACTTGCTGCAGCGGCTGGCGAGGGGGTCGATGATGCGGGTGACGTAGTTGCAGATGAGGCAGAAGCGGGTGATCTTGCTGTACGTCTCCATGGTGCGGCGCAGCGCGCTCTGCGCGTCCTGCGTCATGGAGTCGGCCTCGTCCAGCACGATCAGCTTGAACGGCGGGCACGGGTAGCGCGCCTTGTAGCCCGGCGGCGGGTTGGTCAGCTGCATCCGCGCAAAGTCCTTGACCTTCTCGCGCACAATCGAGATGCCGCGCTCGTCCGACGCGTTGAGCTCCAGCACCCGCGACTTCATGAACTCGGGGCCGTACAGCTCCTTGGCCAGCGCCAGGATCGTCGACGTCTTGCCGGTCCCGGGCGGCCCGTAGAAGAGCATGTGCGGAAGCTGCGGAGCCATGTTAGCGACCTCGACGCCGTTGACAAGCCCGACTCGGCTCGACACCGGCCCGGCGCCGCTCGGCACCACCACTCACATTCGACGACTGCAGCGTCCGCTTCAGGATGCTGACGGTGTGGTCCTGCGCCGTGACATCGCTCAACGTCTTGGGGCGGCTGCCGTCGTCAGTACTGCTCTCACCATCATGAACGCCACGATGCTGGGTCAAGGCCACTTACTATTTTTCCACCCATGGCTGCACGCGCGGCGTCTCGTCCGCCGCCTTTTCGCTTTTGCTGGCGCCGCCATTAGCAGCCGCCGCTTTCCGCGCCTTGATGTCGAAGAAGCTGGCCATGGCGATGCGCGGCCCGGTGGATGGCGGTCGACGTGGGTGGTGCGGTGTGCGGTGTGCGGTGTCGTCGTCTCCAAATACAGTGGCGGCCGAAAAAAGCACTTAACGCGTCGACGACGCGTTGGGCGGTGTCAAGTGGGGCCTCTAGCTGCTGCTACGGGGCACAGAGCCCAACACACTGCACTACGGCCTCACCATTGGGCCTCACATTTGGGCTGCACACGGGGCCACTCAGGCTGGCAGAGCCGTGACGGGCAGTCGTTTTTTGGCACCGCCGCGCCCAGCCGCCCAAAACGGCCGCAATGGGCCCCTGGAGCCCCGAAAAGCAGGGCAGCAGCCGGCCGCTGCCCTTCTGCACCTCAGAACGCCTGCGTCGTACAAACGCTACATGGCACAGCGCAGCACAGCGCAGCAAAGCACAGCACATCATCTGGTGGTGACAGGAGGGTCCGCTCCTGTCCAGGCTCATACGTCGTATGGTATGTTGCCATGTTGTTTGCCCAGCTGCCGACATCGTGTCTGTGAGATGCAGCCTTGTCTCAGTAGCTAAGCGCCACGGCGCTAACGCCATTAGGGACCAGCGATCCGCTAGAAGCTGCCGGCCTCACACGACTATTCACTGACTAACTGCTCACCACTGCTCGTAAGATAGGTAAAGCGCACCGTTTCAGGCTACCTCTACGGAGTAGCTGGCCGTCCACCCCTCCTCCTGCCTTAGCCCCGCCCCTGTGGCTGCCACTGCCTGTTCTTCATTCCTGAACACCGCCGTCGGGCACAGAGGTCTCGTCGAGGTATTTAGGTATCCAAGTATCTAGGTATCTATGCACCCCGCAAAAGTCGTCGGGCTTTCTCGAGACATCCTTCTCAGTTCTCACTTTGCCATTCACTTCTGCTTCACTTCTCTCCCATCCATCCTTGGTCTCTCCGGCCCTCGCTGGCCGTTGTCTTGCTTTCTCTCGCCCCCCCACAGACAGCGCCTATATATTCCCCCACTGCGCTCCCCCCGATCTTTTCTAGCCTCTTCTGGCTGTATGTCTTTCCACCATCTCGTTTCACCCAGTCATCGCCTCGGTTTCTTTTGAAGCAGAGCCGCCTTTTTCGGTCTACCTCGGCGATCATCCCTTTCATCACTCTACTACTGTTTCGACTGACAGGTGTCTGCCATCTTTTAATCAGCATTGCAAGCTCTGTCCGATATAGACAACGGCTCTACCTCTCCTCTTCTCATCGGCGGTTTTTAGCGCGGGTAGCTATCGTCACCCAACTACAGCGCCATGGCGAACCAGTACATTATCCGCATCACCAAGGTGTGTTCCCCTGAATCTCGTTCTCTCGACTCTGACGCACACCGGCGATGTGCTCCGTTGCCTGTCTGATCGCTACAAAGCTGGCAACCGCCCCGCTAACCTTACCCCGCGTCTTCCCAGGAACTGAGTGATATCCAAAAGAGCCCGGATCTATGTGCGTTTGCCCCCCTCTCCTCTCTCCTTGGCAACTCGGACAGCCTCGTTTCGAAGCTCAAGCCTCACCCGAAGCGCCGCCTACTAACGATCGGTAGCTTTGGCTGTTGCGTGTCGCGATGTCGATGTGACCAACGTGCGGGCCATGATCATTGGGCCACCCGATACTCCGTACGAGTTCGGCTTCTTCGAGGTGAGCGGCGGTTGCTCTTCTCTTTCCCTGCTGGCTCGAAAGTATGACTGCTAACAAAGACTAGTTCTCCTTCAAGTTCGAAAGAGGTGTGTCTTTACCTGCCGTTGCGCGTACCAGCCGGGTTCTCCGACGGTCCATTTCTAATACGCTGGTGCAGACTACCCAAGAAAGTCGCCGTCCGTGACCGCGATTACGACAAACGGTGGCCGCTGCCGGTTCAACCCAAATATATACGCATCGGGAAAAGTGTGCTTGTAGGTGGTCCTGCTTTCCGTTGGGCGATTTTACTTCTGCCTTGTTGCCCCGAATGCTAACACTGTTTGCTAGATCGATATTGGGGTATGTTGCCAAACAAGGCTAGAAGAGAGCTCTCTGCATCCACCCTTTCTGTTGGCTTTTCTTTTGGTCTTCTGGATTTTTTGCCATGCTCTTTGCCCTAGACTAACACGACGCAGGACATGGCGTGGAGAGCGGGGTGAAGAGTGGTCGGCGGCACAGGGTTTGGAGTCTATCCTCCTGTCGATCCAGAGCTTGATGTCGGGGAATCCGTACGAAAACGAGCCTGGGTTCGAGGACGCAAACGAGGCCGCGGACAAGAAAAACCAGAAGGACTATGTTCTCAAGATTCGGCACGAGGCACTCCGCATTTCCGTCATTCAGCGCCTGGAGGCATACTTGGGCATCGTATATGAACCGCCGGCACACTCGCGGCCAACACGGTCGCATCGCCCCCACGGGCCACAACTGACGTTGAATTCGTCGGGGTCGGCACCGGCTGGCACATCGGAGGACGCCGCGGAAGACGACGCCGCAGCGCATGCCTCTGCGATGCAAATGGGGTGGAAGGCGGCGTTGAACCTGTTCTCGCCGACGGCGGTCGCGAACGGGTCAGACGCGGATCTGGATCTGGAGGGACTGGACGAGACGTCGATGCCGTTTGAGCCGTTTAAGGACCTGTGCAAGCAACGGTTTCTGTGGTACTGCGACTCGTATGTGGCAGCCGCGCAAAAGGGCCGCACAGAGGCGCGCGACGGGTCCACATTTGTGCGGATGCCGTTTGAGGGCTCGAGCAATAGTATGGAAGGGCGCTTCTTTTACAGCGAGCTGGAGCGGCGGCTGCGCAAGATCAAGGCGGCGCTGGACGCAGAGACGGCGTCGTGGGCCGAGCAGGGCCGACAGGCCGCACAAGAGGAGGCCACGGTGGCAGCGAACCTGCAGCGGCAGTTTGAGCAGACGGTGGAGACGCTGAAGCGGGCGGACATGCCGCACAACGTGGAGCTGGAAGGTGGCAACCCGTTTGTGTGGGTGGTGACCTATTTCGGCAAGCCGATGACGAACCTGGACGGCGGGCTGTTCCGGTTCCGGTTGATGATGAGCCCGCGGTTCCCCGACGAGCAGCCGCGGGTGCGTTTCGAGACGCGCGTTTTCCACCACCGCATTTCCACGGACGGCACGCCGTGCTATACGGTGCCGGTGAACCGCCGCGAGGACTTGCGTTCGCACATTGACGCCGTGGTGGACACCTTGGAGGAGGACAGCCCGCCGTACGATCCGCGGATGCTGGTCCACCCGGAGGCGCACAAGCTGTACTGGGGGTCGGCGGACGACCGCAAGATGTACAACCGGCGGCTGCGGCGGTCGGTGCAGCAGTCGATGGAGTGAGGGCCTCGTAGAGGAGGCAGGAGGGGTGGGAGTGAGGGAGCCTCGTAAAAGAGGTAGTATGGGTGAGGGAGATACGATGGATTTGTTTACTTTTATGCGTCTCAGGACCAGTATGATTCGGTAGCGGGTATCGCAGGGACTCCGGGAATGCGCACATGAATAGTTTTGCTTTTTGAACGTCATTCTCCGCCTGCCATTTGTATCTGGTGCTTTTCCATTTGCATGGCGTAAATGTGCTCTGTTGTTTGTATTTTGTGCCGCCAAGACGAATCGCCCAGTTCTCACGGACGTTGTATCCGGTCTCAATAAGACCGTGTCATGCCTGTCGCTTCTCTCCCTGTGCTCCTACCATACTGTCTATGTATACCTATTGTTTGTATCCCGTATCCATCCATGTCCAATGCACCCCCGTATTTGTTTATGCCAGACGCCTCTCACTGCGGCGTCCCCGAAGCCGACTCGGCCTGCTTCGGCCGGGACAGCCAGGATCGCCCTACTTCTTTGGTGGCCGTCCCCGGCGCGGTGCCGGCTCGATGATGCGGTCTTTCAGTGGGCTGTACGGCGCTGCCACGCCACGATACTCGGGGCCTGGTGCCAATGCTGCGGCCGCCATGCCGGCTCCGACGCCGGCTCCGGCTCCAGCTCCGGCTCCAGCTCCGGCTCCGTGGAAGGAATACACAGCACGGACGTGAGATGTAGGTGCAGCGGCAGACGCGGCCGTCGATGCGGCCACTAGATCAGCCGGTGCTGCTGCTGTTGCCTGGGTTGTCTGGGTTGCCTGATCATCTGGGACAATGCTGGCCACGGCCGGGACCCCGGCCGAAGGCCGGCTGAGCTGCTCGGCGTGCAGGCGGTCGAGGCCCTCGCCGACAATGGCATACTTGTTCCAGTTGATGGGCGGCATGCGGACGACTTGCTGGGGCTTGGGCAGCTTGCGAATGTCAAAGACAGGCGAGGGAGAGGCGGTTGCTGCGGCCGGCGGAGGAGGAGGGGTAGGTGTTGATGCGGAGGTGGACGGGTGGCTGCCGGCTGTGGCGGACGGCGAGGTGGGCGAGGGCAGTGCCGGAGCAATAGCCGTGCGCGAGCCTTGTGTGTTGTTGGTGGCCATAGCGGTGCTGTCGTGGGCACCACCATCATCGTCGCTATCGTTGTCGCTGTCGCTGTCGCTGTCGCTGTCGCTGTTGTTGTGGGCGGGGCCGGTGGCCACGCCCGAAGAACCACTGCCCACGTCGGCCAGACTGCGGGCAAACGCCACGGGATCCGCCATGGCGGCCTGCTTGGCTTGCTGCAGGGCCTGGATATCGGCAGTCGCGCGCTTCTTCTGCAGCTGCAGGATGGCTAGGGTGTTCTGCAGCGCAATGACATCCGGGTTGGAGGAAAAGTCGAGGGGCACCGGTGCTGGAGGGAGCGAGGCGGGTGGGCCAGACGCTGTGCTATTGCCGGTGCTGCTGTTCGTGCTTGGGTCGGCTGCCGCAGCCGACTCGCCGGTGGCTTTGGTGTGTGTGAGGACGGGCCGGCCGAGAGAGAAGTTGGGGATGTAGTAGGTGCCGGAGCCGGTGGCCGTGGGCGCGAGATGCGGCGGCAAATCGGCGAGAGGAATGATCGGCGACATCGGCGGCCGAGGCGGCGACCAGGCGCGCTGCTGGGATTTGGTCTGCATAGCCGTCGTCATCGGTGGTGGTGGCGGAGGTGGAAGAGGTTGTGGTTGTGCAGCCGACGATGTAGAAGGCTGACCTCCCGCTTTGGCGGCGCCTTTGGGTGTGGCTGCTGCCTTGGGCGTTGCCTTGGGCGCAGTGGCGGGTTTGGCGCCCGCGTTCTGGGCGGCTGCGCCTGGTTTGGCCACTGGCCCAGCGCGTGCTGCCGCCCCGGACTTTGCTGCAGCGGGTGCTATGGCTACTGGTGGATTGGCTGCTGTAGTGGTGCCAACGCCGGCGCCGGCTGCTGTGCCTGAATTGCTTCCTGTTGCGGATGTTGTTGTTGCGCCGGACAGCGTCCACCCCGGGATCGTCGGTGCCGGCACGGGCGTTTGCTGTATCGGCACCACCGGCGGGGGCACGGGGGTCTGGATGGGCGGCGGCACCGGCGGCGGTACCGGAGTCTGCACCGGATGACCTCCGGAAGCCGAAGACGGACCGGAGGCCGGGATAGGAAGATTCGATGCCGGCGATGGACGCAGGGCCTGTGGCGGGATCGGCGGCGGCCGGATCTGTGTCTCTACAACAGGCAGCCGCACGCCCTGGCTGGCACTGCCTCCGACAGCACCGCTGCTGGCAGCAGGGCCGCTGCCGGTGCTCGTGCTGCTGCTGGAGTGTCCGTGAGAATGGCTCTGGCTATTGCCACCGGCCATACTAGCGATAGAGTCCGAAACGCTTGCGCTTCCTAGTTCTGGCGGCGGGGACTGCGAGTGTAACTGCGGCTGCGCCTGTGATGCTGGCTCTAGTATTTGCAGTGGTTGTAGTTGTGGCTGTGGCTGTGGCTGTGGTGGCCCGGCGGCTGGCGGAGAGCGGGCGTGGAGAGTGAGGGCTGGCATGGCTGTCGCGATGTTTTCGAGCCTCTCCCATCCTTAATAATCGACCTAGGCCAAGTGTTGACCGAGCACCACAAGCAACACGCCGGAGGATAGGAAGGAGCGATGGTGCGCCGCGCGGACTAGCCGCTCTGCATCCAGCTCCGAAGCTGCTTGGGAAAGAACGCCTGGTGACTCACTAGTGGCAAGTGCGGGGTCGCTGGCCTGGAACGCAGTGTGTCTCTTACTTGGGTGCTGGGAGTACCTGCGCTTCGGAGCTACGAGTGCTATACAGAGACCAGTTTACAGAAAACGATCGTGTCGATGGTGGCTAAATTCTTCACCGCCGACCTTCTTTTCCGTCCCTTTCCTCCTCCTCTTCCCTCTCGCACACATTGCTGCCCATTCGGCGGACGCCGGTGGAAGTCAGCGGAGGTGAAACAAGGCGGAAAGACGCATGTGGAATAACGGCTGCAGAATAACGGCTACAGAGCACTCAATACGGGCATCGCATCGACGAGCCTCAGCGACCACCAACCGGCGCCGAAGTCTTGCGCTGCAGGCAAACGCAGGCAACCGCCGGAAAACCGACACTGTAGAGTTCGGGCCGATGCCACCTGGCACGGGCGCGCGACTTCTGCCGCTGGGGCGACTGAAGGGGCTGTTTTGCGAAACATCAGCTATATTTGGTGCCGCCAAAATGGACGATCACAAAAAGTAGACACCCGGTCTCCGCACAGCAGCACGGCAGCACAGCAGTATAAACGGTGCCTTGGGCGGGCCAAGACGGGACAGGTATCGTGTGTGGTCGTGTGTATTTCTGGCTGGCGAGAATTGCGAATACGTGGCCTAGAAGGTGGTCGTATACGTAGTTGACATGGCTCTGTGTGAAGTGCACAACACGAACGCGAGATTCTGATTCGGTTGTTGATTCCAGACAGCCCACACAGACAGGCACCATTGCTTCCAGTTGCTGTCCCCGTCTCCATCCACGACTTCAATTTGCGTGTGTGCTGGAGTGACAACGCTTGGTGTCGAAATGCTTGTCCATACATACTACATCTTAGCGGTACTCCTGTCCCGAGCTTCTTCCATTGCCCGTGTCCTTCTCTGGTTAGCGCCCGCCGGCATGCTTCCGATCGGCCGGATGCTGACCGCCCAACTTGCTTTGCTGTCTGGCTCTCAGCATTCTATGTCCAGGAGTAGCCGCAGTCTGCCGGCATTCGTATTCGCGCCACCTATGGCCGAAGGTGCGTGAATGCACCACTACGACTACGAAAGGACATCATTGGCTCGTCCCTCTGTGCTCGAAGTTGGACGAGTACGTCGTACTTGGGCTCTTTTGCAGCAAAACGCTTCCCCCACAGACCCCAGCTAGCTGCACACTAACTAAATAAGACACGACCTGGGGCCGGTCCGGGGTAATCTGATCCAGCGAGGAGCCCTGTAAAGCACGCCTGTTTGTAGTATGGAGTTCTGCGCGTAAGGATCGATATCGTGCGAACATGGAGGCTCGTGTTCTGGAAAAAGGGCCAATGTCCCAATGCACCCAAACTCCTGGCCCCTTGATATTGTGCCGCCCTGCTCTGACCTCAGCCATTCCCTGCCCCCTCATGTCTCTGCCGCCACCGCCGAGGAAAATAAGAGCTCAAATAGCCAATAAAACGGTCCAACAACGTAAACAGGCCAATGTCCAGACGAGAACAAAGGACACCACGAGGACCCCAACCGGTCACGCTGCAATCTATGTCTCCGGATTCTCGGAATCCCACCTAGACTTGTCGTTTTTGGTTATTTTACCTCGCGGCTCGTTTATAGGTATTGGTCACGTTGTCAATCCACGGCGTTGGGGATGAGCTGGCAACAGGGGGGGGACGGCGAGGGGAGAGGGTGTGTAAGCAGTAAAACGGCAATAAAAAAACCACCGAGGAATGAGGAGAAACCGTTGTTCCGTCTCTTGGCTGCTGCGGGCTAGACAGATATGCTTTTGTCGCGTGGCAGACTGCAAGCCTGAAAGGCGGGGGGAGGGGACCAGCAGAATTGGAGATGGCCGTGGAGGGATTGGACTGTTTGGACTGATTGGGTCGCTGGGTTGGGCCATTCGCTTCGTTTATGGATTGACTTGGGGCCCGGCGTTTCCTGGCGCTTTCTTGTGAGCCTTTGTGCGGCGTTGCTCCCCGGACTATCTTGACAGAGGGGCCGAGATGGATCGGCTTCCCCCGCATTGGATCCCATGGTCTGCCGAAAAGTAAAAAGAGAGGAGCACGAAACCCCGTAGTTGGCAGCAAGAGGAGATCCTCCTCCTATGCACGCTTGGTGACTGGACTTGGTTGTTGACGCGTGCAGACCGCCGTTCGTTTGTGGTTCCCCGTTTTGGGACAGCAGACCATCCCGCGTCTACCGTTTGTCTGTGTCTCGAAACCTTCGCCTGTCAAGCTACTGCAAGCTGCCATGCCCACGAGCGGGTTGGTGGCCGTCCTTGTTTCTGTTTCCGTGTGTGTTCTTTGGAGACGCCCCCCTCTTCGTCCTCTTTCCCTTCCCCTTACCCTTTCCATCCAACCATTCCCTTTCCCCTTCTCCCGGTTACAAGACAACTTGGAGAGTGCCAAGAAATTGCTCCTGAATAGCCAGCATTAAAGACATGTATATATTGCATGCTTGCCTTCCCCCCATCCCGTCCTCGGTCTGCTGCAAACTAGACTCCCTGCTGCCCTGCTCCTTTATTTGCTCTTGGTGGCTAGTCTTTCCTCGCTTCCTTTTCCTGTCTCTCCTCCTCCTTTTTCTCCTTTCTGAACCCCGCTGCCCTGTGCTCTCTTGTGCTCTTTCTCCTCTGCTCCCCTCTGTCTTGTACGAGTAGTGGTGTTCCATTTCTCTCCCTCCTTCTTCTTTTTCTCCTTCGTCTCTTTTTTTCTTCTTTCTATTTGTCTTATAGCAGTTTCCTCTCGCCATTGTCACCATGTCGGAAGCTCAGGAGCACCACCACGACCGCCACGATCAGCCGCGGCACCTTGTGCACAGGTAAGAGCATCTTTCTCTGCTCGCTGGCCATGGCGCTGTGCATCAACGTCCTAACGCTTTTCTCTCGGCAGCCATGCCAAGGAAGGCGACATTCCCGGCACTGTCGACCTGCGCGTGGTCGAGGGCGACGACACAGCATATGGCCAGGCGCTGTTCCCCGTGCCGGCCGAAGACCCCAATGATCCGCTGCAGTGGCCAGAGCTGAAGAAGTCGTCCATTCTGGCTCTCTGTGCCATCTACTCGTTCCTCGGCAATTCGTCTCTGCTTGGCCCGTCTGTCTACATTGGCATCTACGCCGAGGAGTTTGGCATCACCGCCAACAAAGCCTCCAACCTGATCAGCTATTCGAATCTAGCCTTTGGCTTTGGTTCCCTGCTGCTCGTGCCGCTCTACCACAAAATCGGCCGTCGTCCCGTCATGCTGGGGTCTCTTTTGTTTGTATGTGCCCGTATCCGCCAAGGCATATCGGAATGCTGACCCTCTAGTACTGCGCTGGCCTCCTCGGAGCCTCCCAGTGCCACTCTTACGACGCCCTGATGGCCTGCCGAGTCCTCCACTCGTTTGGCTCTGGCGTCTGTGAGGCCCTGCCCGTCCAGCTGGTCAACGACATCTTCTTCCTACACGAGCGCGGCAAGCGCCTCGGCTACTACACCATCTGCCTCTGTCTCGGATCCACGGGCCCCCTGTATGCCGGCTACATGCTGGCCGGCGGTCTGTCGTGGCGTCTCTTCTTCTGGGTGGAGTTTGCCTTTGCCGGTGCTCTCTTCCTGCTCGCCTTCTTTATCGTCGAGGAGACCACCTACCACCGCAACACGGGCTCTGGCATCGGCGGTCGCGGCCAGCAGGCCGGTCTCGCCTCGACGACCACGGAGAAGGACCAACCGGTGGCCGACCACCAGTCCGGCACGGACGAGAGCGACCGCCCTGTTCCTGCGCGCAAGACGTTCCTGCAGACGCTCAAGTTCTGGGGCGTGTGGGAGCGCGACTCGGACTTCTTCGTCATGATGGCGCGGTCGTTTACCTATTTCCTGGTGCCGCACGTCTTCTGGGTCGTCACCACCTACGGCATCTACATCGGCCTCGGCGCCCTGACCTTCAACTTCATCTTCCCCCTCAAGATCACCGCAGCGCCGTACAACTGGTCCGAGACGAGCTCTGGCCTGATCGCCATCGCCTCGCTCATCGGCTATGCCCTGGCCCTGCCCTTCACGCCCGTCTCCGACATCCTGGCCGCCCGGCTGACACGCCGCAACGGCGGCATCCGCGAGGCCGAGATGCGTCTCGGGGCCATGCTGCCCGTCATGCTGCTGGCGCCCGCGGGTCTGGTCGTGTTTGGCTTGGCCGCCGAGCGCAACCTGCCGTGGGTGGCGTATTTTGCCGGCGTGGCCATGACCCAGTTCTCCTCCTACTTTTACTTTACCTTTGCGCTGGCCTACGCCATCGACAGCTACACGTCCAACATTAGCGAGATGCTGATTGCCATGAACCTCGGCAAGCAGGCCATCAGCTTCGGCATGGGCCTCGACCTGCTCGAGTGGGTGACCGAGCACGGCTACGCCGTCATGATTGCCGGCGCCTTTGGCGCCATTCTGCTGACCAACAACCTGGCTCTGCTCATCTTCATGGCCTACGGTAAGCGCATCCGCGCCTTTATGGCCAAGACCTGGCTGGCCCGCATACATCGCGAGAGCGTGCGCGAGGTGGCCACTCACTAAGGACTGGGATTGGGAAAAGTGAGGGGGGAGGAGAAGCTTTGGAGGTCTCGTAATGTCTGGAATGGCGGGCATGTAGGAATCAGGATACCAATATGAATTCAACTGTGGCTTTGGGTTTATCGGACTGGCGCGGAACACGTCGATGCTCGTAACTTGTTGCTACATTACTTAGCTCAAATGAAAATTTACTTGCTTTCTCAACCGTTCCTACAGCCCACTCATGGCAATTATGTCTAAAGCCCAGGACATCAGATCACCGCCACTGACGATCAATGGCAGAAAATTTGACCGCCGTCAAAAATTGTCGGCGATGCAGTCTGTTTCAAACTCGCCGTCCTGCTCTGTCTCAACCCGCTAACGACGTCGCTACGTTGTGGCGGACCCGGATTGCTCCGTCCCACATTGTATAAGAAGGCGCTATTTTGCCTCTGCGGCTGCACCCGATGCAAAATACGCATCATACAACTCTGTAACCACACGCTGTCGCCAGCATGTTTTTCCCAACCGTTCGAGCGGTCCTCCGGCCAAGCGAAAGCATCCTGAGCCCGCTGTACAAGTCGGCCTATTTCGTCGATGCGTTTGCCGTGACGCTTCCCGCAAAGACGCCAAAAGAATGGACGCCAGACGCCTTGGCCCGGGCCGTGTATGCCAGACCGCCTGCTTGGTTCTCGATGCTGATGTGGACCAGAGATTGGGCCATGTCCATCTTTGGCGTCAAGAGCTCTACCACAATACGAGCGGCAGCGGAACGGCGCGGCGTGGAGACGATCGGCGTGTTTCCCGTCATCTCACGCACGGAGAACGAGGTTGTCGTGGGAGAAAAGGACAGCCATCTTGACTTTCAGGCGTCCATTTTGATTCGCGACATACACCCCGGCGCCCTGCAAAGCCGACAAAACAACGGCGAACACGGCAGAGAGCTGGTGGCGACCACCGTGGTCCATTGCCATGGGCTCTTCGGCAAGGCCTACCTGGCGGTCATCAAGCCGTTCCATGTGCTCATCGTCAAGTACAGCTTGTCCAGAGTGCCGAGCAAGATGGACACGAAAGATGACTAGCCGACATATATTTGCCTGTCTGGATGCTGGCTATCCACAGGTGCCTGTCTCTGCTTCCGTCAGGGACACTGTATCTTACTTGTATGGACAACTTCACGACTCATAGCTTATAGATTTAGACTCATTGTACTCTTCTCGCTTCATAACAATAATACAGCAACGATAGTTGAAGAAAGGTTTGTCAACACTGAGAACTGCAGCTGTAAGATGGAAATAACGAATTCTTGTTACAACAAAAAACAACAACTCTAAATCAAAAACCGATATGACGGAAGAAACATGTCGAGCTAGGACGTCTTGCTCTGTCAAATAACTCTCGGCTGAAGTATCGCGGTGGACACGCCTAGACGGCTCAGGCTTGCCAGCACCAAGACCCGGGACTTATTAGCCGCCGTCAAGCATAATGCAGAGCGTATGGTAGACCGTGTCTTTTTGGGGAACATAAGTGCTACCGCACATTGGCCACCACGTCTCGCGTGTTGTCCCTCTTTCAACTCTTTCCTGGACAGTTTTCCTCCCATTCCCTCTCTCCATGGCCGCCATTAGGTCGGCATCCCGGCCTCGGCCCCGGCCTTGGAGCCAGTGCACGGCCGCTGTGCTCGCTGTGTGCCTGGCATCGTATGCCATGATCATCGTCTTCGGACTGGGGCGATCTGGCGGCATGCGTGTGTCGGATGTAGCCCACCCCCTAGCAGCAGCACCAGCACCGGCGCCTCCCTCGCTGTTCCAAGCGCTCTCGCTGACGTCGGCCGAATGCCGCGCGACGTTTCCCGGTCTCTTCCAGCCGCTGGACGAGCAGGTGGCACGCGGGCCGTTTTCGATCCAGCCGGCCGGCGAACTGGGCCCCATGCAGGTGCGCGTGCGCGGAAGACAGCTCTTCGTCGTGGGGGCCGAGCGCGCCGGCGTGCTGCCGCCGGAACTGCTGGATGCGCGGGCGGCGGCACTGCACCAACTGGCGCGGGCGATCACGACAGCGCCCAGCGAGCTAGACAGTTTGGGCGGCTGGGACGCGAAAAACGACACGATTGTCTCGCTGCATGTGCAGGACGCGCCGTTTGGGTCGGCGTGGACATATGCGGTGCCGGCGTATGCCAGCCCGACCGCCAGCGATGCGCCGATCGGCCGGGCGTTTCTGATGCCGCACTTTTCGTTCTGGGCGTGGCGGCCGCGGGTGGTTGGGTCCATGGAGCGGGCGGCGGCCGCGATGGCCGCGATGGAAGACGGGAGACGAGACGGCAGCGGCGGCGGGACGGCGTTCCGGGCCAAAGACCCCCGGGCGGTGTGGCGGGGGACGGCGCGGTTCTCCAACGCCCACCACCCCGGGCTGCGCGAGAAGCTGCTGGCCGTGACGCAGAATGCGAGCTGGGCCGACGTGGAGGAGCTGCAGTGGGACTGGGCTGGCGGCGGCGAGGGCAACGGGCCGCAGGCGGACAACGCGCTGATGATCGAGGACTTTTGCCGGCACAAGTACGTGATCTACACCGAGGGCATCACGTACAGCGGGCGCTTCCAGTTCCATCAGCTGTGCCGCAGCGTGATCCTGACGCCGCCGATTGCGTGGCGGCAGCACGCCACCCATTTGGTGCGGCCGCTGTACTCGAAGGATCTGGACCTCGACCTCGACCTCGACCTCGACGGCCCGGCCCCGTGGACGCCCACACCCGACGAAGAGGCAGCGTGGCCGCAGGCGACACCCGAGGAGGCCAATCTGGTGTTTGTGGCGCCAGACTGGTCGGATCTCGCTGCCACCGTGCGCTGGCTCGAGGCACATCCGGCCGTGGCCGAGGGCATTGCCGGCCGGCAGCGGGCGCTCTTTGCGGGCAAGGGCTACTTCAGCCCGGCGGCGGAGGCGTGCTACTGGCGTGAGCTGCTGTATGCGTGGCGACAAGTGGTCGAGTACTCCGGAGACTGGGTCGAAGGCGTGCCGTGGGAGCTGTTTGCGCTGAATCCGAGGGTGTAGCCGTGCGGAGGTGCTCCGGGTGCGCCGGAGGTGCGTCGAGGCTCACTGGGCATTCTCCTCCATGACCTCCATCATGTCCAGCCATTCCAGCACAAAACCCGTCAGAATCCGCGACCAGTCGTGCACTGCCGCGCGGTCCAAGTGGGCTGCATCGTCGACGGCCGGCGTCCAGTCGTCTGGCAGCTGAGCCGGCACAACCGGGAGGACGGCCACACCCCGGCGCATAAACGGCACATAGTCCTGGGTTCCCCGCAGGCCGCCCATGCTCTTCTGGCCCACCGGCGCCTGCGCATCAGGCAAAAACGGCGCCGTCGTCGCGTCCGCCGGTGAGTCGAGAAGCTGGAGTTGCCGCATTCGGCGCTCCATTGTGGCCAGCGCCGAGTATGCCCAGTGGGTGGTCTGGTAGCGAGACGGGACGGCCGGCCCGCGCTGGCCCAGCAAATCTAGCAGCAGCAGCAGGCTGATCTGGTTGACTTCGTTGGGATAGCCGTACGACGAGGCCGCGAGGGCGGGATTGGTGTGGTGTTCCCAAGCCGCCGCCAGCGCGTCTGCGGAAGACCCAGAAGCGCCGGAGGTCCCCGAGGAGCCAGAAGAGGCCGATCCGTCCAGAAACACCACCTGCACGCCCATGTCCATGGGGACAGTGCCTCCTTCGCCGAGCTCCTCCATTTCCCGGTACATTTGCGCCGCATAGCCCTCGATGCTGCGGGCAACGTGCAGAAGAAACGCACACGAAACGGCGGCGTCGGTGGCTCCGGCTCCGGCATCACTTGCCGTGTCGTAGTGTGCCATCAGCGTGAGAATATTGGCCTGTCCGGGCCGTGTCCACGGAGGCTCGCGCCGGAAAACAAGGTGCTGGACGGCCCTCGATTTCCCTGCCTCGTCGTTGACGGTCAGATTGTGCCATTGCACAGCCCACTCCGGCAGCGTCGACTGGAAATAGTGGACAAAGTGTGCTTGAGCGGCTGCGTGGCCAGCCGAGCCGGCTGCTCGCGGCTGGAGCAACGGCGCCAGCAGCGCGCCCGACACGGGGTCCATGTCGGCGCCAGACACGGCCGGCACAATGGGCAGAAACTGGTCCAGCAGCGGCTTGTAAGCCTCGACGCCGAGAGACGCGAGCGGCAGCGTGCAGAGAGCACCCAGGAAGGTTCTGATGGACAGCATGGTAGCCTTTGAGAGTTCGGTCTGTTTGTGTTGTTTTTCTGTTTTCTTTCTGGTGTCTGGTTTTTGGCCGTCGTTCTTTGTTTCGTTTATGATCTTGGCTCTTCGTTTCTCGCCTTTCGGCCACGCATTAACAGCAAAAGTTTACTAGAGTAGAGTCCGCCGTCCAAATAAAAGCCTCTGCATTTATTTCCCATCTACGACGGCGACTACTCGTACGTACTCGTAACCTACCCATACCCCATTCACGGCGCAACAGCTCCTGCCATCAGTCCTGGACCTTCCCCACGCCTGAAACAGCTGTGAGGCAAGTTGAGCCGACCAGGGGATCTGCCTCACAACGTGGGGCTCCACTGCGCATCGACTCCAGCCCTGCAGCCAATCACAGGCCGCCGCTCTCTGATAGCGACAAGGGTTGTCTGCTCGTTGTAGCCTCCCCCTCAGATGCAACGGTGGACCTCCTCCACAGCCGCAGGCCTGCCCGTGTTTGATGTTTTGTGTTCTGGGCCACGGCTACCCTTCCTTGTTCGATTTTGGCGATGCGAGACGGCAAGGGCACCAGATGGGGAACGCAGGAAAGGGGTAGTACGTCGTGCCCTCTAATTATATGATGGGGATTTGCTACGTAGTTATGTACGAATATGTAGGCGACCCTCCTTTCCTCTCTTACCCTTTTCTTTTCATCTTTCGTCTCTTTACTTTCACTGTCTTCCTTCTTTCCGTCATCTTCTCTTCTCTTGGCCGACCTCTTGGCTCTTTTTCTTCTTCAGGCTGGTCCTCTGGTCTTTTTGTCGTTTGATTCGCCCGTGTCTGTCTTTCTGTCTGTCTCTTGTTATTGCTTCTCCGTCCCTCTCTTCTCCTCGCCCTCTCTCTCTCCCACCATGGACGCCAAGTACGCTTCTATCTCGCCGTCTTCGCGCCGGCATGATACCGTCGACGACGACGATGTCCACAGCAGCCACAGCAGTCTGACCGAGGTCGACGAGTCTCTGCTGGCCGATACCAAGTGGCACAACAAAGATGTCGGGGGGATCGCTCACGATGACGACTCCGAGTCGGATGCGGAGTCCAGCCCCCGGCGTCGTAGCCACCGTCGCCGCCGCAGCAAGCCCAGCTCCTGGCGCTGTGCCCTGCACTGGTTCCGCTGCGGCTTCAACACACTGCTGCTCACGGCCATTCTCGGTCTCCTGGTTCACCAGCAGCTGGCCTCTCGGCCGGCCGAGCACCTGCAGCTCGATTTCGGCGGCGACTTTACCGGCGTCGGGCCTAGAAGTGAGCTGCCAATCCGCCCTCCCCAGTATCTTGTGTATCTTGTGCCTCTACTCGTGACCACCAGAGCTAACCGTGCCACCAACCCCCCAGTCAACCAGCGCATCACCCGCTTCCAGTCGGACCAGTCGTACGCCCCCATGAACTCGTCCGAGTTCTTCACCGACGAGGTCCTCCAGCACTGGAACCGGCTGATGCCCGTCGGCATGGGCTTCGTCTGGGTCAACGAAACCCATCGCTACCACGACTTGCCCACCCCCATCGACTGGCCCGACAAGACCGTCTTCACCACCTCTGTCACCCACCAGATCCACTGCCTCTTCACCATCGCCCAGACCTACTCCGGCCTCTCCTCCGGCCACCCCATCCCCCCGGACCACCACTGGCACATGATCCACTGCATCGACTACATGCGCGAGGCGGTGCTCTGCAGTGCCGACCTGGCCCTCGAGGGCCACGAGACCACCTTCCCGGACGACAACGGCGGCTCCGACGGCTGGGACTCTACTCATAGTATGTCTTCGTACTTTTTGCTTTCAGTTTACTTGTTGCTGCTTTTTCCCCTCCTGCCTCTCTTTTACCCTCCACCCACTAACAATACAGTCTGCAAGGACTACTCCCAGGTCAAGGCGTACCTCGAGAGCGTCCGGGCCTACGACGACCAGCTCATCTACTGAGCCGGCTCATATTTGCAGCCGGTCGTCGTGGCCGCTTCTTTGTGTACATAATAGGACTAGGACAGGCGATACTGGCCTGTCGACGTATTGGCGTATCTTACCAATTCAGAAAGACCAAAGCTTGCTTCTTTCATCGAGTGACTTCTTTGGTACAAATTGTTCATGGATTCTTGCATCACCTCTCTGAATTGTAGCTAGCCGGTTACAGCCTCTGTAGACTGCCAGACCTCATACCCCGGGACCCTATGTGCAGTTCCCGTCCCGTATGATGCGTCTCTTCCCCCATTGATTCTGAAACCCCAAGTCTTCCACGACGCTGCCAGAATATCGCAAGTCAAGTCAAGTGAAATATTCATCCATTTCGGTGACACCTGAATAAGAGGACAAAAAGACACATACCATTGCATCTTGTAGCATAAACATAAAATCAGTCAATAACCCCAAATCCCTTCCTAAGCCCTGACGCCGCCCCAATGCCAAGACTGCCAAATAATAAGATAACAAAAAATGTACAAGTGGATGATGCTAGTAGAGGACGAATGAGAAACATATGCAGCCGCCTCGCGGGAGTGGTGCATGCAAAAATGGAGACCAAAGACCAATATGTGAATGTGAATGTGAATGCTCCGGTATGGACAGGGCCGGAAGGCAAAAAACGAAGAAAAAATCAATAATATACATCGAGGTCATGTAGAGCATACAAGCTACCAAGCCGGCCAACACAGTCTACTCACACGATCCGCCGCGTGCTATTGCTGTTACTGCTGCTGCGGCGGATATGCCATGCTGTGGGGATGGAGATGTTGCTGCTGAGGCTGGCTGCGGCCATCGCGGAATGGCACCTGCATAGTCTGCATGCCCTGCATACCCTGGACACCATGCATGCCTTGCAAGCCGTGCATGTTTTGCATATTCTGTGCATTCTGCATCGCCTGGACTGCCTGGGCTGCTTGGGCTGCCTGAACTGCTTGCATGGGGTGCAGCTGCTGCTGCAACTGATGCACGGTCTGATGCTGCAGTGACTGTGCTGGCGTCAGAGCCAGGCCGTGCCGCACAGCTGAGCCGTATGGCATCGACTGAAACTCGGGCACAATGCCGGTCCGTACATCGTGCCGCCTGCCCAGAGGCTGGTAGTACATTTGTGTCGGCTGGAGCGGCGCATTGTTGGCCGTCTGGTATTCGTGCAGGCTGGACGAAGGGGGTGGCGGGTTCAACAGCATGTGCACATGACGGATCGGCCGGTACGGACTCGGCCGCTGCTGCAGATAGACCGAAGGCGAATGCGAGATGGGTGTGTGGACACCCGCAATGTGTCCATAGTTCTCCGCTAGGGGCGACGAGTTAACCGCTGCTGCATATGCAGAGGCCGCCCCTGGGGTCAGCGGATTGAGCGGGCTCATACGCTTCGTCGGCGTGCCGAATGCTGGTGCTGAGTATGCTGTCGGCGTCGTGCCGCCTGCCGTCAGGGTAGACGGCGTCGTGCTCGCTATGCTAGAACCGCTTGTCGTGAGCAACGGAAGCTGGGGAGCGAACGAGGAGCTCATCGCCTGGCCCACAGTGCCAGCCGAAACCGATGGAAGCGCCGGCAGCGTGACTGATGCCATCGAAGGCCCAATGGAAGCCGGAGCAGAAATCGGAGCTCCTGCTGAGGGGAAGACCGTCGCCATTGCACGAACCCCGTGTGCTAGTGGCGGCGGAAGAGCCATAGCGGCTTGGGCCTGTGCTTGGCTCGCCTGTACTGCCGAATGTGGGTGCATCGCATGGCCGCCAGCCGAATGGACGGTCGCTGAGCCCGGAAGCCCGAGACTGTGGCCGCTGCTGTTGGCTCCGAGCATTTGTTGCTGTGATTGCTGAGATGGCTGTGATTGCTGTGACAGCAATGCGGTGTTCAAGGTTAGGTGCGGCGCTGGTAGCCGCAGGCCATCGACACCACCCACCATACGGCCCACGCTACTGTTCGAGTGCAGCGATGCCGATAGTGGCAGAGACGATTGTTGAGCGGTAACCTGTCCTTGTGAGCTCGGCGCTGTCATCTGCAGAGCCGGCAGACCCATCGCCGGTTGCTGACTAAGCCAGGTCGAGCGCTTCGGAGGCGGTTCTGTCGGATCATCGTACGGATGCGTCCGCTTTCCAAAGCTGTTCCGCGGGTCAGGCTTGGAGGCCAGCGGCGACACAACCTGTGCGCCTGGGAACGGTGCTGTCCATGGCTGGGCGGCTCCGACAGTAGCGGCAGCGGCATACAGCGGCTTGGCTGTTGGCGAAGAAACACCAGGCATATCGTACTGAGAAGTCGGCAACACAAAGCCGCCCGAAGAAGAGACGCTGTGAAGTGCGCCTGTTGGAGATGGCACCGGAGACACTTGCATATGATGGGGCGATGGCACCGCGGCCGGCGATGCTGCAGCTGCTGCCCGCTCGTGGTAGATGCGGAACTTGGCCAGCTTGACAAGCCACTCCTCCCATTCTTCCTTCGACACAAGAAGGCCGTACCGCATGTTGCTAAGGAATTCTACCTCCATAATATGGATTTCCTTGACGTTCAGGGCCGATACATCAGACCAAGTCTTGTTGGTATATGTGTTGTCGTCGAGGACTGCACGGCAAGTTAGCAATCATCCTACTTCAAGGAAGCAAAAGTCTCCCAAGTCCTCTACACCAAGCAGCCATCACGTACATTTGTTGCCCAGCATCAGAGCCACGGTGAGAAGCCGGAACTCGCTGCCCACCTTGCCGCGGACCATGGGGTTGAGCTTTCGTAGCCGATAGACGAAGAGCAGGGCGAGAAACACGACGTTCTGCGTAACCTGTGTCGTCGCCAGCATGCGGCTGACCCACGTCCGGAAATTTGGGCTGGGAAAGGCGTTTGGCGATAGCCGGCGGACGCTGGCGTCGGCGGGAAGCTTGTCGATGTTCTCGACCACCTGGTCAACCAGCGGAGACTCGTACCAGAACAGGCAGGTCATCTAGAGTAGGGCACTGGGTTAGTACGGGCTATTTTAATATGTTGCCACTGTGCTGTCCACAAAGGGAAAGATAGCAGGGTGCTCACCTCGGCAGTAAAATCGGACAGGCTGCCGCCTTTGGGGTTGATGCACTTGGGCACCTCCAGGCTGTGCCGCACCATGGCGGCAGAGTCCTGGCTAGTGACGGTGATCGAGGAGCTGTGCGGCTGGGCAGCCAGCTTGGAGTTGGTCGGCGTCGATGGTTGTGTGAGCGAGTGGTTGGACAGGGTGTGTGAGGTGAAGGACGTCTGCGAATCCCGGCGGCTGATACCTGTAGAACTCGGTGCCTGCAGGGAAAGAGCTGCTGTCCGGTCATACCGCTGGATATGTGATGGGACTTGATGTGAGTATGACGAAGTATGTGAGGAGGAGCGGACAAATGAGTCGTCAAAATTGATCGTGTTATGGAAGGTGCTGATCGGAGGTTCGACTCTGATTCTAGCGTCGACAGGCTCGACTCGGAACGTCTCGAAAGGCTCTGCTTTCATGCCAACAACGGTTGATGTTCTGCTGCTGCTAGTGTTGCTACTGCTGTTGTTGTTGAGGGACAAGGCGGCTTGGGCCTCGCTCAGGATGGTGCGTGTTCGCTCGGCCTCGGGCAAAAGTTGCGAGGTGTAGGCCGATGGGTGGGAGGGAATATGGCGACGATCCTCGTATGTGACCAGCGCCGGCGGCTGGTAGGTAGTACCCATATCGGCAGCTGAGGGTCGAGACTGGTTCGTCTGGTCGTGATGGAGCTGCAGCTGTAGCTGTAGGTGGCCGTCGTCGTCACCGGGAGGCGTCCGAAGACCGCTGGGTTGCCTAGACAGCTGCCAGGCCCGGCCGTGGTCAGAAGAGAGGGGGGTGAGTTTTCGAGGGGCCGGCCACGGTAGTGGGAGGCGGCTCAGAGACAATGGCGATGCCGAGAGCCGTCGACCCTGGCTAAAGGCGTCGCCTTGGGATGGGGTGGGTAGAGGGGAGTATAGAGGAGGCCTGGGAAAGGTGGCAGCCGAATACATTGGGTGAGAGAGAAGGAAGAGAGAGAGAGAGAGAGAGAGAGAGAGAAGCGAGCTAGCTAGAGGTGACGGTGTTCAGAAACCGTGTCACCATGGGTGGGTGCATCCACGAATAGACACAGACAAGCTCCAAAGCTCGACAAAGAGAGGTATAGGGTATTGAGTATCAGAGTCCCGAAGACTGAAGTTTGGGTCAAAGCGGCGAGGGGTGGTGCTGACGCAGTGCTGAAGAGCCGCTGAAGAATCGCTGAAGAACAGGTAAGAGGCGACGAAGTCGAAATTTGGCGTCCTAGTCTGGCTTTTAAGAGCACAAGGCCGTGGTGCTAGATTGTCGTGGTGACGTGGAAGTGACTTGAGGAGCCCGGTGGTCGAGTGGTGCGTCCTGATATTGACAGCAAGCTTCCCTCACAGTATCGCCAGTTAGAAAGGACGAGAAGCTACGACGCTGCCGCGGTCGTACTGTGCTCTCTTTTGGCGTCGTGCGGGCCGTTGAGGATTCAGCGTCCAAGAAGGGTTGCTGAAGCAGGTAGGAGCAAGAAGAGGAGGGGGGAGAGTGATGCAGCCGAGGGCTGTCCTCATTCCACTCGGTCAAATGTGTGCAGATCCCATTGTACCCCCAAAGCGTGGAGGAGTCGAACCACAGCACCTCAGCGGAGAGCGAGGTGAAGAATGGGATAAGCGGCAGCTGAGACGGCGGCGACGGCGGCGACGACAAGATCGGTTGGGTTTGGCAGAGAACGAGGGAGGGGAGGCAGGTCGAGGAGCAAAAGAGGTGTCGGCGTGGCTCGAGAATTTAGGTTCGAGGATTTGCGTGGTCAAAGTTGAGAGCTGTGGACGGCGGGTACGGGAGTATAGAGCAGGACTAAAGTTGTGCGAGGGGGGAGAGAAAGAGAGGTAAGCGTCCAAGAAAGAGACGAGGACGCAAGAGGAGGGCAATTGGGTTGGTTGGCAATCGGCAAAGGACAGGAGGAGAGCAGCGGCCCAAGGCAGAGAGTTCAGCAGGCGTTGCCGTGAAGTGGAAACCGAGGAGACGACAAGCAAGCGTGATAAGCGAATGGCGGAGACAACAGCAGCTTCCTGCTGGGCGATAGGACACGCTAGCTCAGAGGAGGTTGAATTGTACTCCGTACAATGGACGACGGCGGCGGCAACAAACAGCGAGAGCGGCGGCGGCGAGAAAACGAGGGTGTGTAAGTCGAAGTGGAAGCAGATTGTGGAGGCAATGGTGGAGGTAAACGAAAGTGTGGACAGAAGAGTGGATGTTTCGAGCAATGACGAATAACCAGCAACCACTAATGATGCAGAAGCAGCCGAGAGGCACAAGCTGACAGGCTGTGGTGCTGTTGTTGTTGTTGCTGCGTGGTATGTTGTGCTGTTGTGTTGTGCTGGGAACGCCTTTGTCCTCTGCCCTTTCTTGCTGCTGTTGGCTATTCAGTAAGAAGTGTGTCTGTGATGCAGGTACTTTGCTACTTTGCTACTCTACATACTACTCTGCAAGGAGGCCCCACTAGCGCCAGAGCGAGAACCGTCCCAAGGAGTAATACACTGCTGCTACGGCGCGGGTCCTGTGCATTCCTGTGTAAGATACATAGCGCAGTGGAGAGAGCAAGCTCTGCATACGAGTAGAAGATCGCTTCGAGACAATGGACGAATCAGAGCCGTTGGCCGCTAAGGCAGAGGCAGGGAGGGAAGGAGGGAAGGAGGGTACGAAGACAGTACAGGCACTTACGCAGACAGGGCAGTGCCGGAACAGAAGGGGAAAGGGCGGAGCGGCGACGCAAAGGGGAGGAGCCAGGGGTGGCTCGGGGGGGGGAGGGGGGGCGCACGCTGTCACTGTCCCAAAAACAGCGAATACGAGCGCCCAGCACACGGTTCTCCAACTCAGCGCCTTGCAAAGAAGGGAGCCCAACACACCTCAGCACATCTCAGCGCTGCCGCTGCATTTTGTGTATCTTGCCAGTTTTCAGTATGGCCACTTGCACATCGAAACAAGCGATGCGCATTCACGCACGCGGTGGGAAAGCGGAAGCTGAGGCTGTTTTGCCAATACTCGAATAGGCTTACCGTGTGCAGACCACTAAAACCAGGACCCGACTGCCGACATGGTGGAAGCCCCCAAAACAAGACGCCACCCTCGTCTTGATGCCAGCATCTAAAATAAGCAGTCACTTAGTCGGTGCAGCGCAACGAACCAACGGCCAGCGATCCTACGGACTATCCCTACTTGCACACATGTATGTACAACTAGCTGTATATGGTCTGGATGGGTACTAGTATGAGTACGGGGTGCGAATTCTTACGTTCTTCACACCTGGGCGCATGGTACCTCCGAGACTGATACAGTAGTGGTGCGTAATGAGGCGTTACTGACACGCTCTACGTGCGGTACCGAGTACAGCCATGTCGGGAGCACTGGCCCTTGACATCCGCACCTCGACACTCAGGCCGGTCATGCACTGCGTACGAGTGCGAGCACATGTGAAGGGCAACTTTGGCCGCTGCATTATTGCCCGCTCTGCGCAGAACCGTATAAGGAGGATACACTTGCTCAATGCGCCTGCCGAAACGACGAGTCGTTGCCGTATCTGACTGTGCAGAACGCGAAACTAAAAAGGCAGCCACGACCCTTCAGACTCTGGTCTGGGGTGGTGGACGGCCCTTTCGCCCCCTTTGGGTCCTTTTGTGGAGAAGTAGAGGCGCCATCCCATGACGGTACGACAGTGAGTGCGACTGCTTCGTGCGACTAGCCATCGTAAACTACGTTTGCGTACGAGTACGAGGGAACTATGATAGCCTGTCTATCAACGTTGTTGCCTTCATTCGTACTTCATACTTAGTATCTACAAGCAACGAGTACGGGTATACTCCGTAGTATGTACGAGCTCTCTTGCACGCATACAGTATTAGATATGCAGTCCGCCTCTGTGGAGCTGGGAGGGACAAGCACACCAGTGGTAGCGCCGAGAAAAAGATATTCCCCTTCCTGTCGGGACAACAGGCATCCATCCAGTCTGGCCGAGCTGGAACCTGATAACAACTAATGGCTGGGCCTGGCGACGCTGGGAGCCCAGACGCAAGGGATGGCACTGGGGGCAAAATAGTGGCGCTACCAGTAACATCAAAGACGAATAGAATTCTCCTCAGCCGAGATTTCACGTACATACGAGTACATCCATATGAGTAGGACATGATTTAAGAACCCTGAAAAACAGGTACAAGAGTACGAGCATTCGTGAGGAGCAAATCGAGAGCAAAAACCGAAGAGGACAAATAGCAGCAAAAAGTGCCCATCTTTTTTTTTTTTTTCGTTTATGCCTCGCAGAGCAGAAACACAATGCGAGTCTCCGGCCGCTGGACCCAAACTTCCGTGCAAGCGCGTCTCCACAAATAAATTAATAAAAGCGAAAAGTATGAGGTTAGGAAGTTACGTGGAGTGTACTTGTATGTGCTACAAGTACTCCGTACATACCGTACTGCAATTGCTAGCAGGTATTCTTGCCAAAAGCAGCGCCAAGTCTAGGTACCTTGTCCAGTACAGGACACACCAGGAAGGTACGGAGCACTTTGCTACATCGCATTTCTTCTCCTCCCCTTCCCTAGTGGCTGCGTCGCTCATGCACCGTGCTTCTTCCCCCCTACCAAGATTACACCACTCCTTTTTTTGCTCGCATTACCGGCGTCTTCTCATTTGCCCGCCGAAAAAGGCGCCCTTGTTATTTAATTGTTTTTTTCTTGCGTTCCCTCTCTTTTTATTCGCTGCCTTTGTGCCTTTCCGCCCCCCCGGCCGAACGCGTAGTAGTCGTATTTATGTACAAAACACCGATCGCGAAAGGCATCTCACGGCGTGCGTGACACACTGGTATCCCTCTGGAGGCCCTTTCATTTATTCCCCCCTTCCCCCCTTCTATCAGCGAACGAGAAAGCAGAAATTACGGGAAGGTGCGGTGCAGCAATGCTTGTTAGGGGTGTCTCACAGAGGGAAAGAGACATCCTGCAACTTGGGCGGCTTCTTGGAAGGCACCCGCACAGTGCAGAAAGAGAAAGCCTGGCCACAGTTAAATAGCTCCGGGGGGGCCACAAGGCCTTTTTACACCCACCCAACGCGCTCTACCAGAAAGAGCCAAACCTGGTGACTATCAAGCTGTCGCATGTATCGTCGTAATGTTGGCCAGCATGGTGAGATACTCCGTACATGGTATCTGTGCTGCGCACACGCACTTTTAATTCCCTCTTTTTTTTTTCATTTGCAAGACAAGTTTTTTTCTCAACCAGACAGCGCCGTCTTCGTATCCTGTCGTAGCTTTCGCACAGTGTCCAGAATGCTTCGCTGCCACCAGACACACCAAATCCTCACACACTCCACACTCCACACCACATGCCACCCTTAGTCGAGCCTGCCTTGTCCGGTTTGGGCGTGTCGTTGGCTCACAAGGGCCAGCCGTGTTAGCATGCAGAGGATATACCGTAATTACGACCGCATGCACTGGTCGGTAGGTAGCCTACTCCGTACTCGTAGATGGATTAGGGGTGCTGTATAAGATATGGAGCACATATACGGAGTACGACTACTCGCACGCCTACGAGCGTAGGGGTAAAAGACAAAGAGCACAGGAAGGCGGCAGGCGGCAGGTGGCAGGCGGCATGCAACATGCGACCTCCTGCGGCACATGTGCAGGTTTGCACTATTTGTTGCCGAGCAAAAGGCGGAACAACCAAGGAACAGAAACAAAAGAAGAAAAAGGCGGGCATTTGTCAGAAACACGTCTGGTCCAGTCGTTGCCTTCTGGCCCTGGAATGCACTATAGTTACTGTGTACAACGAGTGAGATAGTGTACACTACTAGGTACCTGCGAGTACACGCTACGGAGCATCGTAGTCGTAATCCTCCTCGTATGTGGCACAGAATCAGGCGACCGTCCACCTGTACTCGTGCAAAAAATACGCCAGCCAACAGGGCACTACATGCGAGTACGGGGCATGAAAGCAAACTATGTACGAATACTCCGTATGCTCCTATGGTATTCTTGGATACTACGAGTAAGAGCCTGCCCAAAGCCCCCGCCACTTATCCTTTTGTAGAACTGGCAAAGAAAGTCTTTGCTGCTTCAGGCTAGCGCGTCTAGAGGGGCAGGAAGGATGCAAGAAAGCTGAGAGAAGAAAGGGGGAGCTGCTCCGTCAAGTGATTGTCCCTGGAGAAATAATTGTGCAACAGGTAGGGATGGCTTTGTCGTAGCTATTTCGTGGAGATGAGGAGATGGGAGATGAGGACATGCGGACATGCGTGCATCCGTGTTTTGTCTCTGTGCGCGCCGTCGCTACCGAGCGCATACGACGTACGAGTACATATTCCGTCCCAATACGTCTCGAAAGAGAAATGGAGCGCAGGGTGACGGAGTAAGTGAGTGCGTAAAAGGGTTTGATTCTGCCGGACAAGACTATCTCGGCCCTGTGTTATGTCCACTTCATACGAACAATGATTTGCACCAGTTGCGCTTTCCTCATTGATAAAGTGGAGCGTTCGGGCTTTCCATTCCTAGAACTCTCTGCGAATTTGCCTCCGCATATGCATGTGCACAGTTTGTACGGTAACGACGGGAGTACTCGTGCGTATAGTCGTAGTCTAGATAATTCGACTCTTATGCAAAGCGACGGAAGGACAGCGCGCCACCTCCACGGTGTACGAGTAGGTATGCGTGCAGGGGGACCAAGAGGACATTGAGAGGGAGGGGGAATGGCGGCCAACCCGACAAAGCCACATGCAACCTGCAGCCTGCAGCCTGCAACCTGCGAATGACATCCGGGACATACCGAGCGGCACAGGCAAAGAAAAGCAGAAAAAGTCACGAAGCGGGCTTCAAAGAGAAACGCAGGCCAACAACATGCGGCGTGACTTGCTGACGCCGTGTGTGCCGCGCCTCTTCTCACCATGGACGAAAGAGTGAAGAGTGCGTGCAAGCCAGTCGCTCCTCATCCCAGCCCAAAAGAGGCTGAACTGTCTGGCCATCTGTGGTCTGTGGTCTGCGCGACGTCAGAGCTTTCGGCTGGCGGAATGCGTGTGTAGAGCAGAAATGAAGGGGAAAAGATGTGCGTGTGCATCCGGCTCCTACTACGAGTACATACGACTCCGAGTACGGCTCGTACAACGACGACGAAGCCACAGGAGCTAGCAGTTGAGCCTTGGAAGATCAAGGATCAAGGAACCGAAAATAGGGGCAAGAAGGGGGGCAAAACACTACTCGTACCAACCTTGGCTCCCTCACCCTTACATCCTTACATCATTCTTACCTATCCAGCTTTCCAGTGGCTATCCAATGGGTGGACATGGGAGCAGCAGGTCTGTGGTCCATCAGCAAATTGTTCCTCTTTCTGGATTGGCGGAAATCGGCCGCCTAGGAGGGAGTAGAGAAACGGAAAAAGAACCACTCATGCTGCGCCAGATGCCACTTCGTCTCTTTTCGCCTCAGCGGAACACGGAGCCACTGGAAATGCCACTGGAGAAGTCGGGCAGCCAGGATGGAGCAGCCAAAAATCGGACTGGCGCACTGGGGGACTAGTGATTTGTGTTTTTTCTTTCTGTTTCTATGACCGCCTATATGGACCATAGTCCGTCTAGCTACGCAAAGTGTACGGACTACCATACAGTACGATTCAACGATGGTGAGCCAGAAACGCAGGCCGCGTTCCATGCCAAGACGACTTTTTGGTCTCTATCGAGTAGGATAGCCCCCAACGACCTGGAAATACCTGCTCGATACAGAGCATGAGCACTCCGCATGTACATACTTAAGACTACGACCTGCTTTGGTGTGTGCTCCGTAAGTTGCTATTTCGGCTAGCATTGCCCACCTTGTCTCATCGGTCAATTTTTAGGCTCCCCTTCACCCCTTTGCACAACACACTGGCTCTTGTTAGCTGCACTGGTTCCTTCTAGGCCATAAATTAAAACATATCACATTGCCGAGCAGGGCCTGAAAGGCAGTGCGGGAGAGCCGCCCGCAGTGTTTCTTGTGTGTTTTTTTTTGCTTTTCTCTGCCTGGTCTACGGAGTAGGCGATGATGT
The DNA here is from genome assembly GCA_001513895.1 of Graphilbum fragrans. Taxonomy (NCBI): domain Eukaryota; kingdom Fungi; phylum Ascomycota; class Sordariomycetes; order Ophiostomatales; family Ophiostomataceae; genus Graphilbum; species Graphilbum fragrans. The sequence goes on along the minus strand of LLKO01000005.1, from coordinate 497,130 downwards.
ATGGAACGCCCAGGGCAAAGGCGGCTTTGGTCATGAAAGGTGTGGACCGGCCTGCATTTTTTGTTGGTGCCTTGTCATCAAAGGAGCCGTGTAGCCGTGAGAGGCGCATCAAAGTGTCTTCTGGGTACGAGTACTCGTACACTATACACGTAGAAATGAGGGCACGATTATCGAGGATGAGAAGAAACAGCCCCATGATGAAGGCCGCGACATAAGGATGCTCGTCGCCCAATTTTAATCGGCGATCTGCCACCTGTTCTGGCCCTTGTTTTCAGGCAATCGCGGGCAGTTGAGTTAAGGCATGGAATGCATGACATTCCACCAACAGAGCCACCAGGGGACGGGGGGGTTCAAGAGTATGCGGGCACATGTCCCATGGAAGCAGACTGTATGTATGTGACTTTTGCACTTACACGGTCGACACTCGGAAACTTGGATGCCCAGAACGTTTCAATTGCCCAAATACCTTGCCTGCATCTCCTGTCCAATGGCCCTTGGTTCGGAATCGCCCGTGAGCAGAACAAGCCATCAGAGCGCCTCCATCGTGAAGCAGATCATTCACCCGTGTTTCCCGTTTTCTCTCTCGTCACTCTCATGCGGCATGGGCCAAGGAGGCCAAATAGGCAAGACAAGGAAACGGCAGCAGGATTGCCAGGCCTTCCCTACGAGCACAGGCACTTACGCCAGAGCAAGACCGAGCGGGCGTGGGACTGCTCCAAAAAAGGTCTCAGCTCCGCTATGCAGCTCGTCTCCTCCGTAAATGAATACCATAGATATCCTATCTGTACGGATATAGGCGCGGGTCGCCAACAACAACACGAAACTTACGGGTGTTCCGTAGTTGTTGCGTTTGTCTATTATCATGCAGGTCGTAGCCTCTTTGCAGTCCGTCGGCCTACGATATCTGTGCCTCTGCAATGCCTGAGCCAACTCCGACGAAGCGGACAGTGGCTGACATCCGGTTAAAAAAGAGGCCCTTTACGCCCTGCCGGTGTTGCCTCACCCACCAGTCACAACGCATCACATTGCCCTTGGGCTACACTCCAGCCGCCTCCAGGCCCGTTCCAAAATAAAACGAACCTGCAAACAAAACAAAAAGAGGCTTAGAAGCAGAGACGGCAATGAAAGCTGGTAGCTGTGCATGCCATTGTGCAGCCCTGTCTAGACAACCAATTGAGTCCGCGTCAGATATCATATACTGCGGCATGCTTCTTTTGTGTGGCTTTTGTTTTGGGCGGCTCCTATGGACAATTGCTGTTTCTTCTGTAGCTGACCGCGCCGCCTTTGATTCTATGTTTACCCTTTAGCCCTCTCTTCGCATCACTTTGCCGCCCTCCCCTGCCTGGTACCGTGAGGTATCTTTGACATATCCTAGATTTTGTGTGCGCTCGTGCTCTTCCCCTGTGATGAATTGCCCAGGTATTTGTCTCCGCCCATGTAGCTATATACGTCTTGTAGGGGCTGCACTGTAAACCGAGACTACATTGCTTAACGGCAAGAGAAGGAGGGACAAAGTATGACCCTCTCTCTCTCTCTGCCCTTGGATCCCTACCACACGTCCGAGCTCACCACTCGTGATCGAGTTCATTTGCGTACTCAAAGACGTATTCACGCGTTCTATCACACACATGACGAGACTGGAGGTGGCTGGGTCGGGAAGCAGGCTGCTCCTCTTCTAGTTGTCTACCGAGGCCACTCGCAAAGTGCTCACTATGGATAGATGGGCAACCTGCCCGGATATGAAGCGCAAAGCACGGTAGCAGTTGGCACTCCCTCTTTTTTTCTACGCCAAAGTTCACTCAGCAGGGAAGCGGCAGGTGTGATATGTTCCATACAAAATATGACGGCTAAATTGGGAACGGGGAAGATGGAATTTGCTGCACGTCCTCTCTGAATTGCTCTCCGTAGACAAGGCAGTGTTGACAGCAGACCAGGTGAGAATATACCCGCTTAGGCTTTCTCACAGCAGCGGAGGGTATTGGATCTACCGGCCATGTCGACATCGGGCCAGATCAACATAATATCGGTGTATAAGACGCGTCCCTGCTGTCCTAGTTTCTCCTATCGTACAAACTACATACGTGTCTCGTTTCTAAATGCTAGCTTCAGCCTATCATCAGCAAAGGCAAAGCCTCCCGGTGACTATGCCTCTTGTTTTGTTTGACCTCTAGCCACAGCTCTTTATCATTTGGATGAGGCAAGGAACCTGATATGTCTAATATGTGCCGTTTATGAAGTGTAGAGTTTCTGATGCCGATCGGCGCTTACTTTTACCTAATGTCCTCTTTTTCTTTCCTTGTATCAAGCTGCACATTACATGCGGTGATAAATCCACAGCTAGGCATATTGCTCCTACGGGGTTATTGTCACATTTGTGGAAATGATCTTTCTGGTGACTGACTTACCTCTTATTTGCTTGAGATGGTAATAAGAGGCTATGAATTTGAAAGAAAAGGGGGAAAGAAAAACAGATTCTAGTTCATATTATTGGCAATGTGTTTTCTAGTCCAATATTCAATAAACACGATCGACAAGAAGACATGAAAAATATATGTGCACAATCATTTCTTGTTGCTAAATGTTGGGTTCCCCCCTTTCCACTGAACCCAAATGGCACTGCTAGAAGGCAGTTCAAAGTTGGACCTTGTGATAGTCCGCGTCCTGACATTAAAAAGGTAGAAGAAATATTAGTACCGGGCTCGATTAGATATAGCAAGTGAAATCTGATCCGTTCTTACCCCGGGGATTCTTCTGTGCGGAGCTTCCGCTTTGATTATGAGCATCTTCTGTGTCCTCGGTTGTCTACCGGTGTGCATCACATCGCAAAAAATGGATCTAAACAGCTTAAAAAAAAAATAGTAGTACATTTTCTTCATTGACTTCTCAGGTAAGAAACTATGGAAAAGAGTAATCTCTAAATATCAGTACATCTCTCTAAGGAAACCCATTTTAGCATTGGACCAACCTTTCAGCCCATTCATTATGACATCCGTTTCAAGTGTCGAGAACAAAAGTGTGTAGGTATTATGCAAAGCTATTATGGATATCTCACACAAGTGATATAACTTTCATTCTGTATCTTTCCCCAAGTTTCAATTTTGAACACTGGACGCACGCGACTTACCTGATAATCAACTCCCCATCGTCTCCATTTGGACCAGTCTCCTACAGCTTTTCTGCTGCCTTAGTCTTTACGGTCTACAAGCTTCTGATACTTCCCCCTAGAAGTCTCGGCTACTCTATAGCATCCAAGACCGTCTATAGGCATAGGAAGGTGGGAGTATCCAATGTGTAGACTTCCGCTTCCCCAATATAGAATGATGGTTGCTTTTCCTAGTAATTCCACAGGATGGTACCGTATATTTCATATACCAAGGGCATAACATACCCCTACTCATGTGTGCGCAAGGGAGACAACCTCTACAATTTTTGGGCCTGTAAGCAGATGGCGGGAGGTTGGTTTGAAGACACCAAGCCGACCAAAATCTTGTCTGTACAAGTAACAATTCAGTCTAGCACATGCCACAAGAAAATATTTACGAAGACGAGGCCATCTGGTGGTTCTGTGCATATATATAGCGTATGCAGAAGCAAAATTTAGACAAGACACATCTGCATTCCATAGTCCTTTGGTTTGTCAAACCGGTGTAGGACGATGCCACATAGCTGGACAGGAAGCTGATCTAGTCGCTTGGCTTCATCATGTAGGTGTAGAGCCTGATCATATTTAACGACATGAAGGGATGAAACGAGCTGGTGAAATAATGATACTTCGTGTTCGGGAATCCTGCGTAGTGATGGAATTCTGGTGGGCCCAAATATATTGTGAATCGGGATTGCGAGAAAAGAAGAATGAAATGAAAACAGAGCAGGAAAAAGATATCATGCTAAATATTATTTTCTGGAGTAGGTGAAATAGGCTATGTGCGAAGTAAACCCTAGACAGCATCTTTCTGGGTAAGCTTAAACTATGAGCAGAACTTTAATTCTCTATACTTGCCTGTGACACAAGAAGAAACTGACAAAATTCAAGAATTTTTACCTCAGTCGTTTCCAACCCCGATACTTAGCCCGCCATGCTCATAAAGCTTTCCGATACCGAAAAGAATCGTTACCCGGAGAGAACTTTCTAGACAGAGATGCAAGGCCGAGGGAAGGATTCTTTCTCTGTGCACCAAAGTGAGCACCTCCAATGCTGTATCTTTCTGTGTCTAGGGAACTCTCTTCAAAGCGAAGCACTCTGCCGTAATGTAAAACTTGACGGTTTCGAGGATCTTTTCGGTCCTGGACGAGGGTGACGCACTTGGATATCGAGAGTCGTAAGCATCAACCTAAAGGACTGCAACCTGAGAGTTGGCTGGGGTATCCGGAGAGCGTAGGTGCTGATGATCTTCGTTCGAGGTGAGTATCAGCAATCAATGGTTATATTTTCTATGGAATACTTTCGTGTCATCAAAAGTCTCCTCTTTGTCGGCGTCTTCATAGCCATCGTTGGCAGTTTCGCCAATGGCACGAGGAGCACCTGCGTTTTGGCCTCTGCTGATGCGGTCCGCATTTAGGTAGGCATCAGCTTTTTGATGTCTTGCTTCCATCTTTAATCACAACACTCCTTGTGTTTCCAGAACTGAGCTTCCGTATCCGCCATCGCCTGCGCAAAATCTTTCATCCCATAAGCCAAATCCTCATTAACGCTAGTCTTTGATTCTAGAACTCCCTACGTTGCAGGCCGTGTTCAGGGAGTTGGCCTTTGCACAGTTCGACGATTTGAATAAAACGTATTATAGGATTCTATGGTAGTTGGGCACTGGAGAAACTCAAAGAGTATCTCGGTATGGTTTGGAGGTACCTCATTGTGACATGGAATACCGGCTCGTCGTTACCGTCAAAGCACCACGCGAATAGTTTCTATGACTCTAGAAAAATAAAGTAGGTTTACATAAAAGTCCTCTCACCGAAGGCGATACTGTTGACTTTGAGAGTTCGGAAATCTCAAAGTACCCTATATTATGTTACTGAGATAAATTACTAGGACTCTTTTTAGAAATGGCACAACAATTCTATAGCTGTCTACATCCTGCTAGATCAGGAAAAGACTCAAACTAAGCCGACAAGTATTTTAAAGTCTTCTAAGCTCACACTGTTGGAGAGATGACTTAGCGGGCGACTGCCATGAGAGCAAGCCTAAAGACTAGAATTCATCACAGGGAGGAATAATCCATCCCATCTTGCCCTCGTTATAAACGAAAATGAGCGGTTCAGCCTCAAGGCGGATTCCGCACTACGGCCTCGAGAGATGGGGCTTTTTGGTGTGAATAAGGCGTACCGTGCTTTTTCTTGTTGAGAAAAAGTCTCTAGTATTATTGTGGCTTGATGCGAAGGTATTCGTCATATGCGGCTGAAAGCCTGAAAATGTAGTGTCTGAGCAGCATCTTCGCCGTGGCCCGGGCTGGCACTCCGCCTATACCTGACGCTCTGAACAACTCGCGGAGGAGTCTATGCTCGGGGCATTTTTTCGTCTGGGTGGCCGGTATAGGTGTCTTCTTCTGGGTGGCTACTGAGACTCTTCAAGTATCGCCTTTCGGTCTCTTTATGCTCAAAACATAAGGCCTTCCTGAAGAAATAGCCCGCCGCCTCTATTCATGTTGAGCGAAGCGTCGTTTACGAATTCGGAGTGAGCGTCTGTGCTAAGGGGATGGAAACTGTGCTCCACTGACGGAGGAGCGCAGAACGTCAAAGTGCCAATGCGAGCCAAAGTGGATAATCATACGCTTTCTCAAAGTGACAGGTAAGGCCGCGATAGGGTATAAATAGAGACAGACAAAGCCGGCCGTGGGTCACGCACCATCAGCTGGTCGCTGTCTCCGGTGTCAGTTCGTATAATAGTACGAATTCCCAAGACGGCGCCGTTATGGTGCATTATTCCACCCTTATGCATGTATGTAGAGCTAGTTTCCTTTCATTGAACACCTCGCGAGAGACATGCCGTAGTTTCTTTGACTTGCCATGTTCAGTAATTTGGGCTGACTTGAAAGAGGCTTGACGATGATTTAGTCTAAATGGCCTACCAAACCAAAGCGCTTGGCAGCCGAAAGCATATTTTGCAGCATTGCGACTTACACTCGTACCATCCCTCCGCCTGCATACCCAAAGCAACAACCGTGCATAACACCGCCAGGCTATTTAGGACACATTCTATCTGTATTATAAGACAAATGGAGGAAACAGTGGTGTAAAGAACAATTACTACTTATCAGCTTTCTAGGGTAATTTATGTTGGAATCAAAGGAAAATAAAGGAGGAAAGGGAGGGGGTTGCTTTTTTGGCGAGACACTCCAGCTCGTATTTCGGTTGACTAAACTACGGACCTGGCCATCAGTGCCTACCCACATTCAGATGTTATAGCTCATATTCTTCGGTGAAAAATGAAGCTGTAATGGGCATTTGGAACTGTAAGGTTCGGCGTTCGCCGTAGAGTGGTGCACTCAGGGGCACTCAGCTGGACTCTGAAAGCTCACAACAGACTTGCTGCATCCACTTTGGAGGCTCGGAAGGCTTCTGGCCTTCTAAAATTAACATACTCTCTCTACCTTAAGCGCATGGACAGGGTACAGCGGTGGGGGTACGACGAGGCTCGGAGGAAGGTGAAACGAAAGAGGAGCGGCCATCGGGAACTACGGCCTCATAGACGTCATGTTTTACGGAGAAGAGCAGCAGAGCCATGTGTGGTATTGAGAGCAGGAGGCTGTGAGACACCTTCTACAGTTGTGTATATAGTCTCGCCTTACAACTGGCATTGGGAGCTCTTTTTCCCTCTTTCCAATCCCCAGGAATCTGTTAGAGACATCTACCCAAAGATTCATCACCCCTAAAGCCATCTGCAGGACAGATACTTCTTTCTTTTCTTTTTTTCATTCCACCCGGCCGACAAAGATACGATCTGCAGGACAGATACATCCTTCTACTTTCTTGTACCAATCAATCTACGGTAACACGATCTGCGGGACAGATATTCTCGAACACGTGCGGAGCCAACGTCACATACTGGATATTTCTCGAATATTTGGAGATCTTTTTATAATCTAATCCTATGTCATTCGTGGGGACACTAAAATTTCCTGGCTTTGACAAAGCACGAGTTCCGGTTCCCAAAACACCATTTGTATGCAGACCTTTGAGCTTCAGTCCGACCATATGTTGTTTATAAGGCCTCTGCATTGTCATTCTAACGTTTTTCTAGTTTATCATCCCGGTTCCTCCCCCGGCGCACAACAAAGCCTTAACAGAGAACGGCAAAGACAAAGACAGCAACGTGCGGTATTTGTGGATCTACGAAAGTGAGGTGGACAGCCAGTATCTTCATCTCTGCTTTGATAGGACCAAAACAGACAGTGGCTGGATAACGGTGGGGTCGAAAAAATCGGCTAAGAAGGGGGAACATAGCAAAGGGCAAAAGTATCCAGGTGTTTTCAAGAACCTAGAGAAACTGCAAGTGGGCGATATATGTGGAGAAGAAGGACACGAGGACGAATTATACTACCATCCTTTGATTCCTGGCTTAGAAGAGTACTGGAAAGGGGATTCCTCGCCTGGGGACTTGCGGATGGTTTTCAATCGGAACCACCTTGAGAACGGGTATATTGTTATAGGCCACTTCGAAGGGCATGGGACTGATTTTTTTGGCGTCAGGTATTGCGAGGCTTGCGAGGTGCCAGGGGGCGGGCTGGAAGTCAAGTTGTTGGGAATTGATCATGATGGGGTATTAAAGGGGGCCGAGCGAGAACAGAAAATGAAAGATTTGCAGGCAATTATGGAGAAATGGGATAGACCATGGGAAGGGCATGGGTTGGTATTATTGCTACAGTGCGATGAGGCATAGGGTGATGAGCGCAGGCGCACATCAGGGGTTTGGATATCAACGCGAGACTAATGTAATACAATGATATATAGATATAGACACACCAATGCTGTTCAGATTCTCTATCGAAGATGCTTCTTGTGAATTCAATGCATGGCGGAGGCAAGAAGAGTCTGTAGGCGCTGGGCCAGGGGCTGGAATGCAGCTGTAGGAATATGTGCTGCCTCTGCCTGGGCTACTAGCTGGTCTAACTCCATGGCAAGAGAGGCGGAGGAAGAGGAGGCGACAGGAGCAGGACCACCGGAGACACCGGAAGTTCTGGACAGGGCGTGAATGCGTAGCGCTGGCGAGGCTGTCAAGGCTGAGGAGGGAGGTGTGTCGTAGATGCGAGAGAGCAGGCGGTAAAAAGCAAAAGGAAAGGGCAGGCCAACAATTGGCATATCGCAGTGGATGGCGAGATCAGGCAGACCAACAGGGAGATGGCGAGAGACGGCACTGTCGCGGTCGAGGGCATAGGCAGACCAGAAAAGCTGGCGCTCGCGGACGGTGTGGCAGCGCTTGTGCAGGCCGAGGTCGACGGCGATGCGGACGGCGAGGCCGCTGAGGGCCCAAGCATCAGCGTAGGTAGGGCTGAGTGTGGCGAAGTGGGCGAGAGCAATAGTGGCTTCGAGATCGAGCAGCGGGTCATGAGGAGGGTCAGGGTCGGGGTCGATATCGAGGTCTTGCCCGTGGCTGTGGCTGTGGTCCCGGCGGCTGCGGGAGGCAAAGAAGCGATGCAGCTGGACGAGGGCCGCGGCATGCATACGGGCAGCATTAGGACCGGAGGCGGGAGATAGAAAGACGGCGGTAGCGGCAAGGGTGGAAAATGTGAGGAAAACGGAGTAGGGAGGTGGAGAGGCGGAGGGCTCGTATGCTCGGCTGAGGTGGGTTTGCAGAGTAGCAGGGGCAATAAATGGTAGACGAGGTAAGACGTCAGTGCAAAAGCGCCCCAGAACAGCAAGAGCGAGGGCGCGGTCTGGCAGGTCGAGAGGGGGGGGCAGGGTTGTGGGTTGTTGTGTGGTGGGCGATAGGGGAGGAAGGGCGGCGTGGAGAATGAGGGAGCCAAGCACGAGATCTTGGGACGAAGACGAGGCAGGCGGGGTCATAGCGGACAGAGAGACCTGGGCCAAGTCGTGGACGAGAGTGCGGACGTGTTCCGCGGAGCGCCGGTCTCCAGGCCCAGATCCGGAACCGGACCCCCGAGCAAGTCCGGAGGTAGCACCAGAGCCCGGGGCGGCGGCCGGTGAGGCCCCATGGGCAAAGAGATTGTGAATGAGGCTCTCGAGCGGTGTGGGAGACGGCTGCAGTGGCTCAGCAGCGGAAATGGGGGGGCTAGTGGCTAGACCCTGCTCCAAAGAGGCAATCTCAGCCTCGAGGGACTGGGTATACGCGATGTAGGAGGCCGCGAGATTTTTGGTAGGATAAGCACACGCGTGGCCTAGACGAACACAGCGGCCGCAGTTAGGAAGTGCACGGTCGCACTTGACACGGTGGGAGCGGCATTTGGTGCAGGCCAGAGAGTGGCCGGGGATCGTGGTGTCGTTGGTGTCGGCCATGGCAGATATGATGTGGTAACTAGACAGAAATCATACAACAGGTAGGTAGGTGCTGGATTTATGGCTGTTTTGGGGGGCTACAGGGCTCATACGAGGGGCCGTTAGGGGATGATCGGACTTGGGCTAGAGCATTTAGAGGATTTCGGTGCACACGCAATGGTATGATGTCGGCGTTGACTTTACTGTGCATCGGTCTGCCAGCAATGCTCACCGTCTCTTTTCGGCCTAGGAAGACTGATATGACTGGGGGGTCATTCCTGCCCTGGATATGCGCTTCGTCGGCGTTATAGGTGTCGTGAAGACAATGAATATCCGCAGGTCCCATCTCTCCTTAGCAACGAACAATATCGTCTAGGGTCGTTCTGCGCATCAGATGGAATCAGCTGGCCTGCTTGTAGAAGCTGGAAGGTAACAGCAATTATCTCCTCATCAGAAGTCCACGCCGCATCCCAGTGAGGGCTTTTGCGAGATACTACTATAACGACCCGTTTCGCAGAATTGCCTTTATTTCCATATCCAAAGAAAAATCCGGATTCAATGATGCGTACAACGACGTAGAAAGGTGATGGGGAAGTGAGTGAGTGTGTGATTTATGTGCACTATTGTCGACCGGACAACGAGTTTTTTAGCTGGTAGGGTATTGCTTTTGCTGGAAGGGTATTGCTTAAGTGTAGTATTACTTATAGTGCTTATTACCCTATAATGCCCTGCACAATACACTATAAGAAATATCCCTACGAGCTGAAATTCTAGGGCGATGAACATGAGCCTACTCTACAACCACAAAACGTTGACAGCAGCCATGGACAGCCAAAACGCAGGTGCACACATGAACCGGCCGACAGGCGTACCCGTATGCCAACGGTGTCGGCAGAGGAAGCAAAAGTGTGAGGCACTGCTGCAGCCGTGTGGCGGATGTGTTGGGGCTGGTGTGGAATGCGTTATCTTTGACGTGGAAAGTCAGCGCAGCCTTCCCCGGGCATATGTGCTGAATCTGGAAGTCCACGTGGATGAACTGCGACGGAAGGTGGCGTTGCAACGAGCAGGAAGGAGCCAGGCGGATGAAAATGCTTCTAGCAATATTACATATACTGGTGCCGATGGTCGTCACGATATCTACAACAATGGCCACAACAACAATGACGACGACTACGACGACGAGGGTGCCCGCCACGAATCCCTGGGCCGCTATCTTGGACCATCGAGCGGAATTGCATTTATTGAATCAGCCATGAGGCTGGCCCAGGCCAAAGGTATCTTGGAACCAGTGCAGCCAGAGGGAAGCGAAGAAAACGGCGATGAGGCCAACTTCGGCGACAAAGACGGCGAGACACAGCGGCTCCTGGCCGAACTGTTGCCGGCGCCGGCCATCCCGGCGCTTCCTGGGCGCGCAAGGATGGGTGGGCTATTTGGAGCGTTTGCGACGGCCCAGTGGCAGTATCCGATCATGGACCGTGGCGAATTCGAGGAACACCTGAACCGATTTTACGGCAGCGACGGCAATTCGCGCGATGCCGCATCGACAGTAGCCGTACACATGGTACTGGCTCTGGCATTACTAGCAGCAGGAGGCCACGACGGGAATGCAGCCGCACTACAGGCCGCGGAAGCGTATCACGAACAGGCGCTGGCATTGGTGGGTGAAGTGCTCCGCCAACCGGCCCTTCGAAGCCTGCAAGCCGTACTGCTGCTGCTGCTGTTCTCCATTGTCAACCCGCAGAAGCCGGTTGTGTGGCATGTGCTGGGAAGTGCCCAGCGGTTGGCCACTGCGTTGCGGCTGCACGAGGAGGAGGGCCAGAGAGGTCCGGAGGACGGTCCGGGGTCAATGCCGGGGTGGAACCGAGACGCCCGTAGTGGAACAGTAGGCTTAGAACTGGGCCGGCGACTGTTCTGGTGCCTCTATGCGATGGACCGGGCCGTGGGTCATACTTTGGGCCGACCTCCGGCACTGCAGGATGCGGCGATCTCGTGCAAATTGATGGACGATACCATGGCTGCCCCGAGTGCTTTCGGCCGTCACTGTGTGTGTCTGCGGCAACTACAAAGCCAGACGGCGGACTGCTTGTACCAGAAAACACGCAATCTGCCTCCAGGTGGCCTGGCTACGTTACAGAGCCAGCTGGACAGCTGGTGGGCTTCAACGGCCGCCGGGACAGAAGCAGAAGCGATGTCGGGGCTTTCAAAACGCGAGGCCGACTGGCTCGAACACGCCTACTACAACCTCTGCATGTTTATTCACCGGCCATCGCCAGCCAATCCTGCACCCCCATCACACGATCTACAGCAGTGCTTCCAGGCGGCATCCCATGTGCTGCAAATCTATGCACGACTTCACCTCCACCAACAATCACAGCCGCCGAACCAGAGCTCGCAAAATACGACAATGCCACCAAAGAAAAACAGCCGCTCGTCCCACACCGTCGATTCGACTTGGATGGCAGTTCACTGGCTGTTTCTGGCGGCTGTGACCCATCTTTTCTGCCTCTGGACTGACGGCGACGGCAGTGTTCGCGGGACAGCTGACTGGAACCAGGTCAACGAGGACATCCAGGCTACCGGCATGGTGCTTTCAGCTATGACAGAGCGCTGGAAATCGGGCCGCAATATGCTCAGCATCTACCGCCGTCTTTCACGCGGCACACTGCGGAAATACGCCAATGTTAGCGTATCTGCTGAACCGAGTTTGGCTGCTCCGCCTCCGCTGGCACAACCTGTCCTCCACACGCTGCCGACTCTTCCGGCTCATCTGTCCCAAGAAGGACTTCCTTTGGACGGCCTCATGCTCTCCGACGGCATGATGCTTGATGCAGACATGCCTTTTTGGCTCGGGTCCGAGCAGATGGAATACACCATGTTTTGAAGCGTTACTTTTCCCATTTTTGATCGTGACTATGACTACTGCGCGCGCCTTCCGATGCGCTGGTCTGTTCTGACAGCCTCGCCGAGGGGATGTCGCCGGATCAACACGCTTAAAAGCATCCCGGCGCCCATCAGCACCGTGATCTCCAGGAAGACAAACTTCATCGCGCTGGCAAACGCGGCCACTGTCTGCTGCTTCGCCACGCCGTCTGGCATCTCTCGAATAGCCGTGATGAGCTGAGACGCACTCGTGGTCGCCGACACGGAGGCCGACTGCTGCCGGAACCGCGTGAACAGGACCAGTCCGCTGGCGCTGATGCCCAAGCTTGAGCCCACCGCACGCAGGAACGCGTACGCTGATGCGGACAGCGCCACATCGCTGGTTTGGCTGCTGGCATCCAGTGATGCGTGGATCGGGATCAGCAGCGAGTTGAAATTCGGGCCTACACCGAGCCCAGCCACTACGAGGATTGCCGCAATGGCTCCGGATTTCGTGTGCTATCTGGTCAGCCGTGTGTTCTTCATAGTGCTCTGGAACGGACCACAAACCTCGTTCAGGCTGATCAACAGACCACAGCCGAGCGTGGCCACAACGAAGCCGCTCCAGATGAGCTCCTGGTATCTAGTAGGACGAGGGAAGAGCCAAAGTTAGCCATGAAACAGTCCATCGCACAAACGAACGGGATGTCTTCGTCCTACTTCCGTGTTGTTGTGATCAGGTAGCCACTGCCGGTGCTAACAATGGCAAACGCGAGCACCAATGGCAGCATGCTGACGCCACTTCTGGCCGCTGTCTGCTCCTTGACGGCCTGGAAGAAGACGGGCGTGTAGTAGTTGAGGCCGGCATAGGCGGCTGAGTGGAGGAATGTGGCGCCATATGCGCCAATGCGCGATGGGTGCCGGAAAAACCGTAGTGGAATCACCGGCCGCACAGCGCGTGTCTCGACATATACGAAGACAGCCAGGGCCGCCACTCCGAGCAGCAGACAGGCCAGCACCGACGCCGAACCCCAGCTGCGGCCCTCGGAGGCCCACTCAAACGCCAAGAGCACTAGCACAGTAGCTGTGCCGACAGCACCGATGCCGCCATAATCGACGGAGCGGATCGCCGCCTTGATATCGCTGTGGGGATTGGAGATGTGCAGAAAGGCGATGGTGACGGCGAGGCAGAGACCGCAAAAGGGGAGGTTGACATAGAAGCACTGGAGGTTAGCGAGGGGAATAGACAAACGAGCAGAAAAGCATCTAATGAACCAAGCAATCGGCACGCACCCATCTCCAACTGACACTCTCGGCGAAGGCACCACCGATGACAGGACCCAGCGCTGACGCCACAGCCCAGGTGGCTCCAATAAAGCCCTGGTACTTTCCGCGTTTCCTGTCCCACGCCGATTAGCCAACCGCAGTTCTCGCCCGCCACAAGCTCCTCGAATCATTCTTTGCCCTACCTTGTGCCAACCAGGTCGCCAATGAGGATAAACACCAAGCTGGTGATGCCGCCGGCTCCCACGCCCTGCACCGTCCGTGCTGCAATCAGCATGCCCATGCTTACGGCCGCACCGCAGAGCACGCTTCCCAGCATAAACACGGCAATGGCGGCCACAAACGTCCACTTGCGCCCAAAGGCCACAGCCGCCTGGCCAAACAGCGGCAGCATTACAGCTTGGGAGAGGGCGTACGCAGAACCGACCCACGTGTAGCCGGCATCGCTGCTACTGCTGCTGTTCCCACTGGCCAAGCTGTTCATAATGCTGGGTAGCGCTGTTGACACAATGGTCTGGTCGAGAGCCGGCAGGAAGAGAGCGAGGAAGAGACTGGCCACGAGGATGAAGCGACGAACCGTCGAAAGCGCCGGGGTGGTCGGAGGGCTGGAGGGGGATGCGTCCTGCCCCTCCTCAGCTTCCACCGGCCTGACAGCATCGTCGAGCACGACCTGCACGTCGGCCGTGGCTTGCTTCTCGTTCGTGGCCATTTTGGTTGCAGCCATGATGTCGAGAATCCCTGACCGCCACTTGCTATACAATTCAGCCCAGTTTCTTGGCTCTTCTGTCGCCGTCCCCGAAAGAAGTAACGTCTATATGCCATTTGCGTCTTGGCAGAAGGCTGCAGCAGACGCGGACACACGGCGGCGGTGCGACACCACATGCAGCGGCCTGGGCGCGGTTGGTCCTCTGTCGTTGAGCTGGGACGAGTGGTTGTATATTTTTGTGGGTCGCGATCGCACTTTCGCCGATGCTGCGGCAGCGGGCCCTGACACCAGAAGCCTTTAAAGTGGGTCTGCCACGCGAGAACGAAGCAGCTCCGCCAAACTCTGGGACAAAGTAGTGGCCGACAGCTCAGGCATCGCATTTCAAAAAGCGGTGGCTAATATTGGTGGCGAGATGGCACGGCGGCACGGCGGCTAGGACTGGCGCGCATGGCCTCTGCAAGACTGTCGCCAATCTACTCATATGACACATTGGCTGATGGCTGTATCAGGCATGATTATATGGTCTAGATCTAGAATCTATACGAGTACCAGCATCCCATTGACAACCAGCCGCATGCAAACCACAGGATAGACATTGCATTAGTGTATGGGTCTAGCAGACACGCACAAGCACCAGAAAAGTCCCGATATTCCATACAGATGTACATTTACACGTATCTAACCCGGCTATGCTATATATATATGATATACACAAATCATCTGCTTCACAAACGCGCTACAGTTTACAGCTGCCGTGTCTTCCAGTCGAAAGCAGCCTCCCAGGCAGCACCGACTTGGTAGATCTTGGCCTCGTCGAACATGCCGCCGACAATCTGCATGCCGACCGGCAGCCGCACAGCCGCGTCGTCCTCGGCGGGCAGGAAGCCAACGGGCAAACTCATGGCGGGGTGGCCGCTGGCGTTGAAGCAGACGGTGTTGACGGCAACGCCGCGGCTCTTGTTCATCTGCGCGAGTGGGCCAGCGTCGGGCGCGGCGTGGCGGTTGGCGACGTAGGGCGTGGTGGGCGTGATGAGGACGTCGACGCCGGCGAGCGCGCGGGAGTATTCGTCGGCGAGGCGGCGATAGAGATTCATGGCCTTTCCGTAGAGCAGCGGGTGGTGTTTCCAGAGGTAGAGCCCGGACAGCATGCTGAACTTGGACGTGGCAAACATCTTGTCGAACTTGTCCTGGTCCATCGGAGTCATCTTGGCCGCCAGGTCTGTCATATAGAGGGCTCGCCGGCCACATGCGCGGCCGAGATAGCCCTGCATCGCGGCGCCCGGCCGCAGTGCACAGTTAACAACGTGTCCGGCGACCGTGTGCAGCGGCACGCTGACGTCGACGACCTCGGCGCCGAGCTCGCGGAAGCGGTCGGCGGCCTCGCGCACGGCCTGGGCCACGCGCTGATCGACAATGGCAAAGGCAAAGGCCTCGCGCAGGACGCCGATGCGCAGGCCCGCAACGCCCTTGCCGAGGCCCGCGGAGTAGTCTGGCAGCGCCGTCGGCAGGGGGGCGGCATACTGGCGGTCGTCGATGCCGTCGCGGCCGGCAATGGCCTGCAGAACACGGGCATTGAGGGCCACGCAGCGCGTCATGGGCCCTGCGGTGTCGTGGACGGCGTCGTGGGTGGCGCAGCCGGTCCACGGCACCAGGCCCCAGGTCGGCTTCATGCCCACCAGACCGCAGTAGCTGGCGGGAAAGCGGATGGAGCCGCCCTGGTCGCCGCCAATGCCGGCAGCGACTTTGCCGGCGCCCACGAGGTGGCCACAGCCGCTGGAGGAGCCGCCAGTGGTGTAGCCGACGGCGAAGGGGTTCTCGACAGGGCCGGTGGCGGCCGAAAAGGACGAGGCGCACAGCGACAGGTTCTCGCAGACGGCCTTGCCGGCAATGGTGGCACCGGCATCCAGGAGACGGGTGACAATGGCTGTTTGTCAGTTTGTCGGTGCGTGTTCGCATGCCGTCTTCCTCCGTTCTTCGTGGCACTCACTTGCATCCATTCCCGGCGTGTAGTCGGTAAACATGTCCGTGCCCAGCAACATTGGCACGTCCTTGACGGCAATGTTGTCCTTGAGACACATCGTGACGCCGGCCAGCGGACTGTCGGGGTCCTTGGCTGCTGGGCCTTCAATATGTGCCTTCCATGCCCACGCGTTGCCCTCGTTGTCTTCGGGGGCCGGCCGATGCACGTTGCGCCGCGGGTACTTGTCTTGGTCGACGGGCGGGTAGTACTCCGGCAGCTCGTCGATAATGTCAATGGACTCCTGGATGGAGGCAATGATATCATGCCACTGGGCCAAATGGTCGGGCGGCAGCGCCAGGCCGATGTCTGCGAGCGCTCCAGCGACCTTGGCGGTGGTGATCTGCTCCTTGTTGGCGGCTGTGGCGGCGGTGAGGGTAGCCATGGGATCGGTGTGTATAGGCACGGAGTATAGCGGGCGGACGGATGGGTCTAAGATTCAGCACAGCAAGAAATTCTTATACCAAATAACGCCCCGAGAGAGGCTCCGGCGAAACTCAGCCGCATCGACGCCGAGGCGGCAGAGCGGCCGGTGTCCGCGTCCCAGCCGAGGGCACAGGCCCCTTCTTGTCCAAGGCCCAGACCGGGACTGGCGAACGGTGGCAATCGCACTTTCGGCGAAAGTGCGATCGCGTGGCTCTTCTTTGTGTGTGCCGGTAATGCGCCGATGACTAGCGCCAGCCTAGCTGCAGCCTTATCAATCGGCCTCGCATACGTCCCATAGGGCCAGCCATCCGAGCCACCAGGCCCAGACAATGCGTCAACGCAGCATGGCATGTGGAGCTGGGCCTTGATAACGCGGGTGGCCTTGCAGATGCTGGGACTGGGATGGGTATAAACGCGAGGGTGGAATGCGACGAGGACGATGCAAAAACAAGAGTCCTCAACGCCAGCCCAGTGACAGCCTACCCAAACTCAACCCCAACACCATCACAATGGCCAAGACGGCGCGTGAGTACTTGCGGCGGCTTGAGGTGCCGCTGGCCAACGACGCCGGCGGCGAGGCTGGCCACGGCGATGTCTACCTGACCAACGCCGACCTGCTGCCCATCCCCAAGTCGCGCCGCACCTGGGGCACCCTCACCTACTCGCTCTTCTGGTTTGGCGAGAGCGCCAGCGTGACTTCGTGGACGGTGGCCTCGACGGCTGTGGCCGCTGGGCTCGCCTGGTGGGAAGCATGGTACGTTTTCTGCTGTTTTTTCTTGGAGCATGTCTTTGTTTACATGCCTTTGCCTGCTTCCTGCTTTATGTGATTTCGTACACTCTAACACGCCAGGATCTGTGTCATTTTCGGCCACTTGTTCGCCTCGGTCATTATGACGGCTGTTGGCCGTGCTGGTGCCGTCTACCACCTCGGCTTTCCCACAATTGCTCGCTCCAGCTGGGGCGTCTACGGCAGCTACTGGCCCATCTTCAACCGCAACGTCATGACCATTGTATGGACCGGCGTCCAGGGCGTGACGGCTGGCAACTCAGTTTACGTCATGCTGCACGCTATCTTCCCGTCGATTGCCCACGTGCACAACCCATTTAGCTCCGAAGTCACCATCACCGGCGGCCGCCTGATTGGCTTTTCCGTCGCCTGGGTGCTGACCGTGTTCTGTGCTTGCTTTGAATTCCACCGTTTCAAGAAGCTGATTGTGGTCAAGTCGGCCATTATGCTGCTGTGTCTGCTGGCCTTTTTCATCTGGTGAGTTTGTGATGTCTGTCTGTTTCTGTTTCTGTGTCCATTTCTGTGTCCATTTCTGTCTCTGTGTCTGCATCTGTTTCTGTCTCTGTCTCTGTCTCTGTTTCTGTTCTTTCCTAACACCCCAGGTCTATCGTCGAGTCCAAAGGCGTGGGCCCCGTTGTGCGGCAGGGCTCCAAGATCCCCGCGGGCAGCTCGCACGGCTGGGTGTTTGTGGCCCAGCTGTTCACACAGATGGCCAACATGGCGACCTTTGCCACGAACAACGCGGATCTGACGCGGTATGCACGGCGGCCGCGCGACGCCGTGTGGACGCAGGTCATTGGCGTGCCGCTGGCGTACGGCGTGGTCAGCTTTTTCGGCATCTTTGTGACGTCGAGCAGCAGCGTCGTCTTTGGCAAGACCATCTGGGACCCCAACGCGATCCTGGACATGTACCTGACCACGAGCTACACGCCGAAGCGCCGCGCCGGTGTCTTCTTCATTGCTCTCGGCTTCAGCTTCGCCCAGGTCACTACGCAGATCTTTGCCAACCTCATTGCCGCCGGCAACGACACCGCTGCCCTGCTGCCACGCTACATCAACCTGCGCCGCGGCGCCATTGTGTGCCTCGTGCTCTCCTTTGCCATCACGCCCTGGAACCTGCTGCGCTCGTCCTTTACCTTCACCAGCTACCTCACCGCCTACCAGATCTTCCTCAGCAGTATCATCGGCGTCATCCTCAGCGACTACTTCTGGGTCCGCCGCGGCTATCTCGACGTCCCCGCGCTGTTCACCGCGAATCCGCAGTCGCGCTACACCTACTTCCACGGCTTCCACTGGCGCGCCTACGCGGCCTACATCATCGGCTTCATCCCCGCCTTCCCCGGCTTCCTGCACCAGTGCGGCGTCAAGAGCGTGCCTCTTGGCGCCCAGCGCCTCTACATCTTTGCTATGCCCATCGGCGTCGTCGTCGGCGGTTCGGCGTATGCGCTGCTGTGCTGGCTGAGCCCGCCGCCGGGCGGCTGTCTCAAGGGCTGGCAGGAGGTGCTGGACGCCGACACGGAGGCCCGCCTCGACGAGGAGACGGCCATTGATGGCCAAGATGCCGACGAAAAGTCGCAGGGGTCCGTGGCCGTCAGGGCCTGCAGCGAGAAGGAGGACCTGCCTTGAGTGTATTTGTTTTAGACCTAGAACCGTCGTGGAGAGTTTTCTGGATATAAAAACGCGTCCGCCATGGACTAGGCCAAACACTGAATGACGTATGTCGGCGTGCGTGTATGTGATTAGTTCTTTGCTTCTTATGAATGCAGTAAGTGATCAAAAGCATTTCATAATGGTATATTCGTATATGCGTCCCATTCGTAAAATCCCGAGGCATGCGTAGACTACTGTAGACACAAGCATCATATAATGGCGATTTGGTTGTTTTCTCTGGCACATTCCGAAGCTAGCGTTCGATCCAGCTTGTGAGCATAGAGCGGCGTTTCTTGGCCCGGAGGACGGTCCGATATATCAATGTGGATATAGTAGTCTCCTTTGAGATGATAGGCCGGCGTCGGCGGGCGTCATCACCACAGGCAGCATCGCGCCTGGCAGGTAGAAGACCGGATCGCCGACCACAACGTAGGTGTCCGCTATGCCAATGAGTCCAGCATTCAGACCAGCAAGCACTTTACCACAGGCACAGAAAAGTACACGCATTCGAGAACCCTAGAAACCGAGTGTCCCTAGAACTCGAGAACTCCAAAACCAAAAGCCACACCTTCGGCCATGCGACACACTAGCCATGCTCCGCAACAACGGGCCGCACATATTTCACACGTACAGCGCCTATGCTTGGCCCCCAAAGACGGATCGTGATTTGTAGGGCTTTCTTTGAGTAGATTCAGGGTGCATAACAACACGCTGGCGGCGTTGGAGTAGATCTGGGGCATCGCTAGCACTGGGATATTGCGCCCTAGGATGTCTTGCTGAACGAAGCACAGAGCCTCGGCCCATAGCATGCGTGGGTCCGTTTGAATTCTGCGAAAGGCACACAAGGCCGCGTGCAGATTCGTGGTGACACTGTGAGAGCCATTGTTGGGAGCATGGCAAGAACAACGAGCCTCAGGCAGACATCAGATCAAATCTGCCTTGTTGGAGCAGGAGAAGAAGATCCCTCATTGGGCTGAACGTTATCGAGGCTGTTGAGTCTAGTGGGGCATTGACGCCTGGCCGATGCCTCACACTACGCATATGAAGAGATGCAGACACCGCCATTCTATCCACGCGTGTATCCAACTCGCAAACAAAACTCTAGGAGAGAGAGTAAAATCCGTAAGCACCGAGAATCATTACATCACACGTTGAGACTGGAGGTCATGTTCGCGATGCTGTCCGGAGATATAGGTGCAAAGTCCGCACGAGAGAGTGAGCGGGATATACTGAAGCTGCCGATAGCAGCCGTGCATATCTATACTGCAACATGTAAGTGCTCGTATTGATCGTATTTCTCGTTGGGCGATACCTATCAGTGGCTTGCCATACTCCGTAGATGTCTATATAAGTGCCTCGACTGTCGACTGTCTCAAGACGCTCGAAGCCATTATATGACACATGACACAGACTACTTCAGACTTATCAAAACCCATGAGGCTCGACACCGAGGAACTGTTATTACATCGTCTTCACGCTTTACTTCAATACTACATCCATACCATCATGGCTACGGAGAGCTTGCCGTCCGAATACCGGGCTCTCGTGCTCGAGTCGATCGAGGCGGGCCTCAGCCTGCAGACGCTGGCCATGCCGCAGGCGGAGCTCGGGTGTGCCGTCGTGCGCGTGCTGGCGGCGACAGTGCTGTCGTACCATCGTGAGATCTACGACGGCACGCGGCAGTACGCGTTCCCAACGCCGATGGTGGCCGGGTCCAGTGCCATTGGGCGGGTGGCGGCCGTCGGAGCCGATGCCACGTCGCTGGTGCCGGGCCAGCTGGTGTTTGTGGACGCGGTGGTGCGCAGCCGCGACAATCCGGAAGAGGACTTGTTTCTGTCGGGGCTGCACGAGGGCGGCACGGAAGGCAGTCGCCGGCTGATGCGGGAGGTGTGGCGCAACAGCACGTTTGCCGAGTATGTGCGGGTGCCGCTGGAGAGCTGCATCCAGGTGGACGCCACGGCGGCCGCGCGGTACACGGTGCCGCAGCTGCTGTACATGGGCCGGCTACTGGTGGCGTGGGGGGGCCTGCACGACATTGGGGCGTGCGCCGGGGAGACCGTGCTGGTGTGTCCGGCGACGGGCAGCTACGGCGGCGCCGGCGTGCAGGTGGCGCTGGCGCTGGGGTGCCGCGTGGTGGCCATGGGGCGCAGCCAGCAGGAGCTGGCGCGGATCAAGAAGTGGGTGGGCGGCGAGGGGGAGAACGGGGAGGACGATAAAGAGACATCACAAGGAGGCGCTCCCCGGCTGCTCACCTGCTCCATGGACGGCCTTCCGGAGGCGGTCGCCCGGCTCGGCCGGCCGCTTGACGCCGTGCTCGACTTCACGCCGCCACACGCGGCTACGTCGCCGCACCTGCTCCAGGCCTCGGCCCTGCTGCGGCGCGGCGGCCGGATCAGCGCCATGGGCTCGAATGCCCAGCCGGTCGACCCGGCGTTGCTCATGCTGCGCAGCCTCTGCGTCCGCGGCAACTTCATGTACACCCGCGCCGACGCGCAGCGCCTGATGGCCATGCTGTCGGCCGGCCTGTTCCCCGGCGGCGCCGGCCTGGCCGACGTGCGCGCCTTTGCCCTCGACGACTGGCAGGCGGCCATGGATGCGGCGGCCGAGCATGTAGGCATTGGGCGGCTGGTGGTGCTGGTGCCGGCCAAAGAGTGAGGCTGCGGACGCCAGAGGCTGGAGCTTGATAGAGATACAGGGAGATACGCTAGTGATCAAATGCTTTTGCGGGTGCCAATCCGGGGCCGTGACTGTGCGTTCGTAGGATGCATTTATCGTGCATCTTCACGATACCCGGTGCTCACCGCCAAATATCACGTGATCAAACGCCGAGATGATCATGTGACCGTACGCGCCGGGGAGCGCCGTATCAGCCGTAATACAACACACGAGCACGGACAGAACGCGCTTTAATAGGCTGGGCAGGTGATCCCTTCGCCCCGCTTTTCCTTGTCATGTCGGTGTGTCCCCCTCCTTCGTGGGCACTATGTTCCCTTCTTCACCCCCTTGTTATCGTCTCACATACCCTGATCTGCTGGTGGATGGCACCGGTTCGGTTACGGACCAGCTAAAGCGATCCCGTGAGCGGCGCGCCCGCTGGGTAGTGGGTGGGCTTGAAGCTGTCGCTGTGTGTGCTTTTGCTTTGTGCTTTTGCTCTGTGTTTTTGCTTGGGCTTTTGTGCTTTGTCTTGTGCTCGTGCTATTTCTGAGCACTTCGGCTCTCGCGCTTTGAGCTCTTCCTCTGCGATGTGATCGTGTCACGGCAGCGGCAGTGACCGCTCCTCCGAGTGGTGGTGCCGCGTTTCATGTTGGCGCAGGCTTTGGAGCGGTGGCAGGCCTCTTCGTTTCTACACAAACACTGCCACTACGGAGCGCTCTATTTCTGGTGGCCTCCCACCCACTGGCCGTTTTTGAGGGCCGCCGATCAGTGTGACTGTCTGATAGTTGTGCCCTTTTTGTCCGTCGTTTGTCGCTTGTCGCTTGTCGTGTGCCCTTTGTCCGTCGTCATTTTGTTTGCTCCCGAGCTGGCCATCTGTCCCTCTCTCTATTGCTCTTTGGCTTGCCGACTCCCTCTCATGCAAGGCTAGCCTGCGGCTGGCCTCTTAATCGGATTCTAGCACTCTCATTCGTGCGCAGTCGACGCGCAATCGTGCTGCGGCGTATCTTGTATGGCAGCCCGTTAGCGCCGCCCCTGCTAGACCAGGTCATTTACAGCCATTTACAGCCATTTACACCACTTACACCCCCCCTTGGTCGCTCCCCTGCTCATTTTAGAGTAGGAATGCGGCGTGCCCCCTCCCTTGTGTTTCCGGTGTTCTCGTCGCATACCTCGAGGCGCATTCTTTGCACTCTTGCGCATTCCCTTGTTTCATTTTGTTATTTATTCGGGGAGAATCAACGCGCATGCACTCGTGGCTTGTCCTCTTCTACCTGTGACTGTTCTCTATTTACCTGTGAATTATCTGTGCTTTCGCCTCTCTCGACACTTTGCGCGCGAGCCCTCTTATCGCTTTGCGCAGCGCATTAACCCCCCTCCACGATGAGCCAGAAACCACCCGAACCGCCAGCAGCGGCGCCGCGACCGAGCGACAACGACAACGACAGCCACGGCGACGGCAGCAGCGATTCCGTGTTGCTTGTACGGCCAAAGAAGGAAGCGACAGGCAGTCCTGGGGGCGACAGCGCATCACGACCTCCGCGTCGCCAGCATCGCCACCGGTCGAACTCGTATTCGCATCCGGGCGGACCGGGACACGGTTCTGGCCATGGTTCCGGTCATGGATCTGGCCATGGATCAGGACATGTGCACAAATCTGGGACGCGATCACGGTCGCGGTCTCGATCGCATACACGAGCTAGCGGCAAGGACAAGGAAAAGAGCCACTCAGCGTGGAAGACGCCGCTGGTGATGCTCGGGTCAGTGGTGGCGGCGACATTTTGCGCCGATCGGTTCTGGCCCAAAGGCGTGCTGTACGGGGAGCGGGACACGTGGGAGGAAAAGGCCGAGTACCACCGGCACCGGTCGACGGAGAAGAACAGCCACGGCCCCGATCGCGAGCGAGCATGGCTGACGCGGACGGAGCGAATCGAGCGGGACAGACGGCGCCGTGATCGCGAGCGAGACGGGCGAGAAGTACGGGAAGTACGACAAGCACGAGAGGTGCAAGAAACGCGCGAAAGAGTGCGCTTGGATCCTAGCCGGCGCGAGTCTCCGCTGCAAGATGACGACAATATGGAGGCGTTCCGGGAGCTGCGAGCAAGACGAGCAGCAGCACGGCACTCGTACGCGGGCCCAGAGCGCCGGAGGAGCAGTGCCGCCATGGGAGCAGTGGGTGCAGCAGCAACAGCAGCGGCAACAGCAGCCGCTGTGTCTAGAGAGGCACGGACTGACAGTCGAGATCTGCGAGACATACGGGGCGCTCGGGAGGAGCGACATCTAGTGATGACGCCAGCCGTACGACGCGGCGATCGAGCACCAGAGCCAGGGCTGTATTCACATGGCAACAGCCCGATCGATTCCGACGAGCGGGTGCAAGAACGGTCGCTGCGGATGGGAGAAGGCCGGGACCGCCGAGAGAGTCGAGATAGTCGAGACAGCCGAGAGATGCGAGAGACTGTCAGAGTGGATGCTGGCCGGCTGAGCCGTGACAGAGGCTTCGAGCGGGAAGTGGATCGGACGGCGTACTACAACCGCGAACGTGGCAGCTCCGGACGACAGAGCGGAGCGGCAGCAGCAGCAGCAGCGGTGGCCGTAGGGATAGGTAGCTATTCTGTGGCGACGGCAGCACGCGACCGCGAGCGTGGTCCATCGTCGTCCTCGCTGTACCAGGAGACCATGTCACGGCGGCGCCGGTCGCTTCCGGCCAGTCCGCCTCGGGCGCCATCGCCACCACCTCTTCGGCCTGCACCCGAACCCGAAGAAGAAGACGACTACAGCTTGGTGGATTCGGAGGTGTCGATCGAGCCGCGGCGGATGCGACCGCGCCGCGACTCGCCCACCGTGTCTTTGACGGATTCGACGGTGTCG
The DNA here is from genome assembly GCA_001513895.1 of Graphilbum fragrans. Lineage (NCBI taxonomy): Eukaryota > Fungi > Ascomycota > Sordariomycetes > Ophiostomatales > Ophiostomataceae > Graphilbum > Graphilbum fragrans. The sequence goes on along the minus strand of LLKO01000005.1, from coordinate 472,449 downwards.
GCGCCGCGGCCGAGACAGCGTGTTTCGGCTTCGGCTTCTGCGCCGGGACCGCGGCCAAGATCGCCAGTATCTCCACGGCCCACAGCAGAGCGGCAGCCGGTCCGGGTGTTGCAGCGCACGAGTTATCGGCGTGACCGATCGCCCGATGCGCAGGTGTCACCGGTGTCCACGGTGTCGCCAGTGCCGCGGATCACAGTGTCGCGGCCAACGCCGCCGCCGTCTCGCCGTGTGTCGTCCGGACGAACGCCGGTGGTGGTCAGCGTGTCGCCACCGAACGTGCCGAAGCGGTGGCAGTCGCTGTCGGCATCGTCGACGACTTCGGCATCGTCTGCGTCCTCGGCGTCGTCAGCGTCGACCGTTTCTTCGCCGCCGAGAGTACGCCGGGCATCCAGCACAACGGCGACCACGAGCACATCGCGATCATCGCACAGCGATGAAATCAGCCAAGGCAGAGCCGACGATGGTCTTCGGTACAGGAAGGCGAGCAGCATGGGCGCCAGCAGCAGTAGCAGCAGCAGCAGCAGCAGTGACAGCGACAGCGACAGCGGTGGTAGTCATAGTGCCGGCACGAGCAGGCTGCGGCGGCGATACTATGAGTATGGCGACGTGGGGAGCAGCCGCGCGAGCGAGAATCACAGCGACAGCGGCAGCGAAGGCAGTAGCAGCAATGGCGACAGCGACAGCGACAGCGACAGCGATGTGGCCGCGCGGTACCGGCAGCGCGATCTGGACACGGAGCACGACCGGCTGGAGAAGGAAAAGGCGGAGCGGCTCAAGGACTGGGAGCTGCGGCGGATGCGCGACAAGATGCGGGCGTCGAATCCGCATTACGGCGACTCTGGGTCGGAGGAGACGGACGGCGACGGTGAGGATGCAGATGCGGGAGATGCGGACGATGCGGGAGCGCGCCGCACGTCATCGCCAGAATCCGCCTCTGCCGCAGCCTCGACGGCCGCGTCCGCCGAACCCCGCAGCGCGTTTCTGCGCGAATTGGACGCCCGCGAACGGCTCGAGCGCGCTCGCGAGCAGCTGGCCCAGGTGCGCGCAGACACACTGACAGCACACGCAGAGCGCCTGCGCGAGCGGTGCGACCAGGCCGACCGGGACGCGGCGGCGCTGCGGCGGCAGAGCGAGAGCAGCCCCAAGCCGGGCGTGGACGATATGCTGGCTGTGGTGACGCCAAGGGGGCCGCTAGGAGCCGGAGGAACGGCTGGACTCGGGCTGCGCGCGGTGTCGGCGATGCGTGGCAGCCGGGTGACGACGGGGCCGCGGCCGGTGCGCCGGGTGACGTACGATCTGTGAGATACCCATTTGTTGCGATTTGTGAGTTTGAGGCGTATTCGTTTGGGAGCGGCGTGGGAGCATCGCAGGACTGTTTCAGGGGTCGTTTTCTACAATAGAATCACATTCCTCTCTATATGCTGTGCCGTGTCTTATGCTATGTGCGCCCGGCCGTTGACAGGGGCTGTCACGCTCCCGTCGGGCCCGTCACCCTCGCTCTCATCGTCCTCGTCGTCGTCGGCCGCTCCGTCCAGGCCTCCCGGCGACGACAGGACCACGTTACGGCGCCGCCGCCGCGGTTTCTGGGGCATCGGGAGCGCGGAGTGCTGCTCTGCACCTTCCTTTGGCGTCTCCGTGCCCGCACCTTCCTTTTCCGTCTCCGCCAGTCCGTCGGCTTTGAGGCCGCCCTGCACGGTGTCCATCGCCGCCACCTCCGCTTCTGCCGCCTCCGTCCAGCCGGCACCCGCCGTCTGCGCCACCAGCCCCGGGTTGACGTCGGCGACGAACCACCGCTCCCGCCGCACCGCACTGCGCGGGCCGCCTTCGAGCGCCGACAGCGCCGCGCGCGTGGTGCGCATGCGTTTGGGCGGGCGCCGCCAAGAGCCGTCGTCGCTTTCCGACGTGTTTCCGAGGCCGCTTCCGAGCCCGACGGTGCCAGTGTGGTCGCTCCGGCTCTCGCTCAAAAACGTGCTCATGCGCTGCCGCCGCCGCAGCAGCGCCTGGTCGTAGGCCACAATGCCCCGCACGTACGGCGCCACGTCGTGCACCAGCGGCGCCACGGGCCGGTCGAAGACCGACGCCTCGAGGTCGCCAGAGGCCCCGGCCAGCACCACCGCGTCGGGCACGGCGATCGGGTCGAAGGCGAGCGCCAAGTCGATGCGCGCAATAGCCGGTGCCTCCGGAGCTGGGCGTGTGCAGACCGCCGCGACAACGTCGGCCACACCGACACGGAGTTGTTCGGTGGCTGATGCTGAGTGTTCTGCCGCTTCCGCCCCTTTCGGCATCGCCTTCGTAGTATAGCTCCTCAGACGCCCCCTCGCTAGACACCGCATGGCCGTCGCCAGTGGCAGCCGCAGCGGCTCCCAAGCTCCAGCCACCGTCGTGTGGTCCAGCAGCGGCCGCCCGGCAATGTAGTCGTCGCGGGTCTTGGCCGGCAGATCCGGGAGCGTGGTGTCGAGGGCCTGTTGGTGGCCAGTGGCAAACACGCCCGCAGACACCAGATCGGCGTCGCTGAGCGAATCGGCCAGGTCGCCGTACGCGTCCAGCACCGGTCGTCCGGCGCCGGCTCCGGCTGCCCACGCCACCAGCTCCGGCTGATCCGGCCACCGCCCGACATCGACCTCCCAGTCTTTCCAAGCGCCTTGCACGAGGCGATCTTCGTCCCGGTTGTCGCCGTCGTCGTCCTCCCCCTCTCCCACCCACCCCATGCCCCCCTGCCACGTGTCCACGCTGGCCACCCGCAGCACCTGCTGCTCGTCGTCGCGGTCCACGCCGGCCGGCCACCGCGGCAAAATCCAGCCAAAGCCACCGCGGGGATCGCCGACGCCCATTTGACACCAGAACTGCAGCTCCGCCAGCGCCGCCCGCAGATCGCCCCCCCGCGCGTCCCACAGCTGCTGCACCGCCGTCCGCTGCAGCAGGTGGCCCTCGCTCGCGGCGGCCAGCAGCAGCCGGTCGACGGCGGCCGCACGCTCGGGCGGCGCAAACCGGAAGATGCCGTGCAGCCGCGGCACCAGGTTGTGCAGCGGCAACAGCGTCTCGTCGTTGCACGTGATCACAAACGGGCGCTTCGACTGCGCCATCAGCGCCATCACCGTCGGCCAGAACTGGCGGTCCTCCTCGTAGAGCAGGTCGGCCTCCTCGAGCAGGATCAGAGACTGTTTCTGGGACTGCTTCTGGGGCTGCTTCTGGGACGACTTGGGTGTGCCAGGGGTGTCTGTGCCTGTCTTTTTGCGCCGGCCTTTGAAAAACGCGCCCATGGTGGCTTGCTTCTCGTCGGCTTCATTTCCTCCTCCTCCTCCTCCCCCCCCTCCCGATTTGTGCACCAGGTGGTTCCGCGTCATGTCGCCGATGCGGTCCGTCACGTCTTTTCCGCTGCGCCGGCTGCACGCGTTGATCTCAAACACCTCGAACCCCAGCTCCCGCGCCGCCGCGTAGACCGCCGCTGTTTTTCCGCTGCCGTGTGGCCCGCTCAGCACCACCGCGTTGGCGAGCCTAGCACCGTCGCGCCGGAGTGCCTGCAGCGCCCCCGCCAGATCGCCTCCGCGCACCGCCGTCTTCCTCGGCAGCCCAAACCGGCCGCTAGCCGTCCAGTCCTGCGCATCGTAGCCGCCGTCTTCCTCGTCGTAGTCATAGCCGCCGCCGCCTCCCACGCTGTCCTCGTCGTCGCTCGACACCACAAATCCGTCGAGCTTGTTCTTCTTGCGGCGTTTAGGCTTGGAGCTGGCACCCGCGGACGCGGAGGCAGAGGCAGAGGGGGTACTCGCGGAAGACGCGGCGGCGCCCCCTCCGTCGCCCGTGTCCACGGCCTCGACCTTTAGTGCTCGCAGCCAGTCTCGCAGCATCAGCGGCTCGTCGCCTGGCTGCAGCACCTGCGCCGCCGTCGCCGGCGCATATTTGTGTGCCCAGCTGGCCGTCTCGCACTCGTTGCGGTCGAACGCCGACAGCGTCTCTGGCAACGCTGCCAGTAAGCTCTGCACGGCCGCGTGCTGCGTTCGCAGCAGCGGAGCCACGCGCTTCTGCAGCCGCCGCCCGCTCTCGACCAGTTTCTGCGGCACCCGCAGCTGCGGCGGCGTCGGTAGGAAGTCGTCGCTCAGCCCAGCGGTCTGCACATCGCGCCGCAGCCGATCCACGTCCAGTCGCTGCACCGTCACGGCCAGCACCGACTCGTCTGCCCGCACGGCCACAGTCTGGCCCTTTCGCTTGCGCTGCCGTGGTGGCAGGGGCGTGGATGTGGATGCGAATGCGGATGTAGATGCCGAGACAGAAACAGAGCTGGACACCGCATTGTCCGTCTCGGGATGCACGTGCGCCGCTCCTTTCCACGGCCACGCCGGCAGACAGGCACCCGGGACCCGCAGAATGCCGTTGTTAGCCCCAAACGGCGGCATTCGCATGCCTGCTCCAAACGCTGGAGCCACGCGCACGCTCTTTGGCGAGCACGGTGTCGACGTGTAGTACTTGCCCGGGCCGCCGGCCGTGAATTTCGGCGACGACGGCGCAGTCCCCGAGGCCGCGGGCGACGCTGCTTGCTTCTGTAGAGCGCCAGTGAAAAAGGGATGTGTGCTTTTTCGTTTGGCAGGTTGGGGTTGGGGCTGACCAGGAAGAGACTGGGGAAGAGACTGGGGAGTAGAAACAAGTTGGGACGTGGAAGCAGGCTGAGGAGCAGAAACAGACTGCGTTGCAGGACCACTCTTGGAAGCAGCAGGCTGGGAGGCAACAGGCTTGGAAGCAGGCCTAGGCTGCTGAGGCTGCCTTGGGTTCATTCGACACCGCCCTGTCAGCACTGCATCAATCATAGCCCCTGTGCGGATCTTTTGGGCGTCGCCGTGCTGGCCATAGTTGACCACTAGCTGACCGTTACCGCTTGCTTCCTTGGCTCGCGGCGGTGATCCAATCGTGCCTGTCTTGGGATTGAGTCGCAGAAGCCGCTGAGGCGTCGGTGTCTGTGTCTGTGGTTGAGTCTGCGATTGTGGTTGGACTTGATGCTGTGGCTGTGGCTGCGGCGGCGGCTCTATCTTTGCTGTGCTGGCCGGCTCCGATTCCCGCGCAAAGTGATGGGCAATGGTCGGAGCCGGCGGCGACGACTTGCGCTTCTTTGGTGGCCGTCCGCGTCGTCGTGGTTCTGGTGCAGGCGAGCCATCACCTGGCGGTCCGTCATCTAGTTTTCTTTTAGCGGAAGCATTCTCGGCCGCCACCGGCGCAAGTATCTTGTTCCACGCGTTGCTGGCGGTATGTGTGCTGGTTGGAGGAGCAGCGTGAAGAGCGGCCTGGGGAATCGGAGAAGATTGAGGAGGCTCGGAAACCGGCCCAGGAGCAAACTGGGGAACAGGCTGGGGAAGCGGGAACACTGGCTGAGGCTGAACCTGGTGAAGAGCAAAAGACTGAGGTAGCTGAGGCTGCTCACGGCGAGGCACAACAGGCTGAGCAGGCTGGACAGGCTGGACAGGCTGGACAACACCTGCAGACGGAAACGGCGCCACCGAGGGCATCACAATCGCGGACAGTGGCTCCTCGGGTGCCTCGGGGGGCTCGCATGGCCACTGTTCTGCCGGCTTCGGTGCCACGAAAAGCGGATGCAGCTTTTTGGGCTGCCCGACCGGCTCCGAGGCCATGGCAACGACGGCAGCAGACGACATAGATCTGGGGTGTTAGTCGAGTCGATTGTCCTCGGATGGTTCACCAGATGGTCTCTAGAACTCTGCTCTGCCATTTCCTCTTACCTCGCCGTCTCTTCGCCTACTGCCTCTCTCTCGTGGCGTCTTCAAAAGCAATACATCTGCCTTCTGCGGAATGCCGAATGCAGTGGTGTGTTACACAGAGCGGATTTGTATATGTAACTAGGACGTGTCGTGCTGGTAACGTGTGTCGTTCGGTTGTGATTTGGTCGTGATTCGTATTCTGGTTCGTCCCCTGGACTCGAATCTGTGCCGTTGCTCTCAAAGTCCCAGTACACACTAATGAATGGCCCTTGGACGTCGCGTTTAGCGCGTTGAGACGTGTTAATCGCGTTGGCTGGCGGGGCGGCAATGGCGCTGGGGCACGTGCGGCGCCCCGCAAGAAAGAACCAGGAGCCAGCTTCCAGGACAGTGCCCCAGTACAGTGAAGACCTGCCTGCATGTACTGTCCACAAGGTTCAACACTAGACCGTGCGGGCCGCACTAACAGCTTTTTTTTTTTCTGCCCTGCCTCTCTGTCTGCGTTTTCTGCCGCTTTTGCATTGAAGCTTTTCACCGACCACCAAATTTCGCCGTGATTGACAACCTTTCTTGCCAACCACATCTGACGCATTCGGCGTCTTCCCCCGAGTCCCAGATCGATATATTCGTACCGTTAGACTAGCATCCAAGCTCTTCACCCTCATACAGAGCACATTACGAACCTTGCAGGGGCTGTTTCCCCTCGAAAAAATGGCTGCGCAATACCACATCCAGCAGCCGTATGTCGTGGCGACGCTGCCACGAGCACTGGCCCAGGACGGCCAGTATGTCTTGGGCGATGTCTACGGCTACCGTCCAGATGCCAAGCGGCGGCGGCGGCCCGAAGTTGTGGTCGGCGTCGACGGCGAGTCGACCAATCTCTACGATGTAAGTGACTGTCCTTATATCGATGGTTGCATGGCTTTTTTTCTCACACGTGCCCCCTTGTAGGTCGCCTCCTCCAAGATGATCACATCATATCCCATCCCACCGCAAGCGAAATTCTCCTGTCCGCCGTGCTCGGTGCGGCTGCGGACGACGGCCAAGAACGCCGGGTTTGCGCGCTACACCTACATTGCGACCCGCGAACCGGCCAAGAAGCTCTCGCTGTTCGAGGACCACGTCGAGGCGTCCGGCGCCGTGTCGTCGACCATCAAGTCCACGCCGCTCGGCCGCACCAGCAACATTGTGTACATGACGACGGTGGCGCCTGGGTCGTCTACGACTGCTCCGCAGCTGCTGGCTGTCGACCAGAATGGCCAGGTGACCTGTTTTGACGGCGCCACGCTGGAGGAAAAGGCCAAGACCTCGGTGGCTGCGCTGTCGCAGGACGTACTGCCCAAGGGATCCTTCCACGTCGACTTTGTGCAGGTCAGCGCGGCCACCGACGTGCTCAAGGGCTTGCAGCTCGGCGACAACTTTTTGTCCGGCGTGGTGCCCCAGAAAGTGAGCGCGGACGGCTTCAACCCAGACGTGCTCGTCGTGCTGTCGTCGGTGTCCGGCAGCCAGGGCACCACGCGGTATCTGCACCTGCTGGTCGTGAACCAGGCCGGCTCAAGCTCTGCCCATAGCACCACTGCCCTCGTCCAGGTGCACCACCTGCGCGTCCCCACACCGCCGCCGGCCACGCTCCCCGAAGCCAGCAACGGCTTTCTGGCGCCACAGTACCGCCTCGATGTGGCCTCGGGCTCGCTCTTTGCGCTGTTTGGCGAGAACGTTGTGGCCTACGACCTGACGCGCAGCCTGCCGCGCATGGTGAGCCAGATGACCATCCCGGGCATCACGTCGTTTGTGCGGCTGTCCAAGTCGAGCATTCTCGTCAGCACGGCCGACACGCTCGCTGTCTACAACCCCGTTTTCCAGTCGCTGCAGGCCTCGACGCCGCTCGACGTGCCCAACGCAACCTCGAACTCGAACTCGAACTCGACGACGCCTGTCAAAGCCGCCTTTGTGCCCTATTTTGCGCACCTCGAGCTCGCCGTGGCCCTCGTCGGCGCCCACCTGGTCGCCGTACAGCTCGAGGCGCCGCGTGTTCGCAGCAAGAAGCGGCGTGCCGACGGCCTGCTGATCGACTCCATTGGGCGCGGCATGCCGCGGGTGGCTGCGGCTGCGGATGCACCGATCACCACAGTGGCAGCGGGTAGCAGCGATGCCATCAGCGCCTTTGCACGGGCCGAGCTCTACGTTCCTGGCACAGTGTCTGCGAGCTATCTAAAGGCGTTTCGGGCCGACGCGCAGAAGGCCGACCGCCTGCTGGAGGACGGCGACGTGGCCGCGTTTGATGAATTGGTGGCTGACAAGCTGGGCGTGCAGGGGCTGTCACAATGGCGGTGGCGGCGGCCTTTGGAGGCGGTCACCGCCGGAGAGGAGGAGGAGGACCACGAGGACGTGAACGGGTTGCTGGCCAACGGCCATGCTGAGGAGGACGAGAACGAGGAGGACAAACCCGTGGCCAACGAGCTCGTCGTCAAGGCGAACGGTGTGACGCGCGCCATCACGGCTTGGAAGCGCTCCAGATACCCCGAAGCTGACCGGCGATGGGTGGTCTACGCGATTGGGCGGCTGGTGTCGGCGACGAAGACACAGCGCAAACAGGGCCTTGGAGCCGTGCAGCTGCAGCTGAGCTGTCGCCCGGCCCAGAGCCGCATCCTCAACTACCTGGTCGACGCGGGGCACTTGTCGGTGGGCAACACGCAATCGGCGCTGTCGGCAGCGGCGGCCTCCTCTGCCGCTGTGCTAGATGCTGTGGACGATGCCGAGACGCTCCTGGGCGAGGCGCTGCCGGCGATGCTGGCGCGCATCGACCCGAGCCTCGATTTGCTGCTGCGGTGGCTGCACGCGACCCAGCTCGGCGCCACGGAGCTGCTGAGCGCGGTGCTGCTGCTGATGCGCAGTCTAGAGTTGGTGGAGGGTGAGGCCGAGGAGGCCGAGGAGGCCGAGGAAGCCGAGGAGGCCGAGGAGGCTGCGACCGAGACCGAGGCCGAGACCAAAACGGCAGACACGACGCAAGACTCGGAGCTCGACCGCCTCGACCAGCAGGTGCAGCTAGCCGAGTATTTCCTGCAGCAGGCCGAGCACGACCCGCGCGACCTGGCGCTCGACGTGGCCATTGGCAAGCTCGGCCGGTGTCCGGCGCGCGCGACCGTCCAGGGCATGCGGCGCATTCTGCAGACGAGCGATGTGCGTGCGCTGATCGAAGTGCTGCGCAAGCAGTTGGTCGACCAGGGCTGGGCCACGCGCTATGTGGACATGGGCGACGGCGACGGTATGGAGGTGGACGGGGAAGCGGATGACGAAGCCCGTGCCGGGGACAACGAGGACGACGCCGACGACGCCGACGACACCAGCGCCCCCCTCAACAACGGCATCCGCCTGATTGCCGACCTTTTGTGCCGCTGCATCGACTCTGTGCGTCCCGGCGAGTGGCTCGTGGATGACGGTGCCGCGGCCGGGCTCAGCAACGGCGCCACGGCCAACGGTCTCGCTGTCGAGGCCGACCACGGCGGCGGCAGCAGCGGCGACTTTTTCGCCTCGCTCAAGTGGCAGGTCAGTGCCGCCCTCGAAGGCGTCCAGGAAGCGCTGTATCTGCGCGGCATTCTCGCCGAGGCCGTGCGCTACGCGACGGGCGTCCAGAAGATGGCCGCCGTTGCCGAGGCGGCCGCGGCTGCCGAAGCTGCGCGTGCCGGCGACGCCGACAAGATCCGGCCGACGCGGCTGGTGCCGGCGTCTTCGTCCGCCAGTGCGCAGATGCTGCCGCTCGGCCTGAAGGCGCCGGTCGGTCTGCCGCGGCACGACGACGTGACGCCGACCAAGGTGCTCTACGGCGGCGAGGTGGTGAAGCGCAGCCGGCGCGAGATGGGCATGCTGACGAGCCGCAAGGTGGGAGCCTACACGTATGAACGGGTCCGGTTGCACTCGTAGGGAGAGAAGAGGAGGACAGTCTAGCATTGAGGATGACTAATACGGCGAAGAGAGTCGTTCCATGTAAAAAGCGTATTTTGGCATATGCCCAGGCAGATAGATAGAGGGAATCATGAGGCGTTTGACCGTGTAGTTGCCGGTGCCGTTTACGTTGACGTGTGCCGTTGACAGTTGGCAGTTGATAGTTAGCATGAGGGTTGAGGTCGAGATGCGGGCGCTATGCGGCGGCTCCGCTTCGATGCCTCTGCTATGGCGTACAGCTACGGTTGCACACGGCGTGGCCGCCCGCTTGCGACAACACAGATCGCACCTTCCTCGGGCGCGTGCGGCGGAGACGTGCTGGCCCAAGCACCTTCCTCGAGATCCGCCCCACTGCATCCCTGCTCTTTTGTCGCCGCGTCCGTATCACGAACATGGACGACTCCATGGTGGAAGCAAGACGGAAACGGAGTACGGAGTACGGAGTACGAGCAGCTGCTCGTGTTTGCTGTGTGGCAGTGCACGGCCAGGACCGCGTTCCAGAAGATTTTATTGTGGGGGAGCTGGCAACCCCAGCAGCCCAAAGCGGCCGGTTTGAACATGCAAGCAGTTTCACTTTTTTTCCTTATCTTTTTCTTCACAAATGCCCCCAGTCCGCTGTCCGCGAACACGTTGCCTTTTGACACCCTGGCAGGGCTGAAGAGGCAAGTGCACAAGCAGTGCCCCAGGCTGTGAAGGCGCTGTCCCGTGGGCGATGCAAGTGCTGGTTGCGTGCTCCGTGCCCGCAGGCCAGAAGCAAATCGGCCGTTTTTTACTCGTCCGGAGAAGTGGGGAAGCACAGCCAGTCTATCTTGCAGACAGTGGCGCAGCCGCTGAGATGCGATAGTCGGTAGAGACTTGGGCAAGAGGATAGGGAATCAATATGTACGGGAACGAGCAGGAGCACTCTACACGTTATGCACGCCGACACGGGTGGCAAGACCCAGCCACAACGCCCGACACCAGCTCCAGGCAACCTTTCGCTGCAACAAATGGGCGAAATGTCAGCAATCACGGGGACACGACTCAGGACTACGACTGCCACCGGACACCCCTCTCCTCTAGCCAATCCACCCGCCTGCTACCGTCACACTTCTGGTGACGGGGCGGCCAGACTAGCGAGAAGAACGAAGCGAGCGGAGCGATAGGTGGACGGGTCATGCTGGGGAGGTCTGCCTTGGCAGGTTCCTAGCCGGGTCGGGGTGTAGTGTTGAGCACGTTGGGCTGCTTGCTGTGTAGGTGTCGTTGGATGTTCGTGGTGACTGTTGCCGTTACGGCACGCAGCCGCCCTTTGGTTCTGTCTCGGAAGCAGCCAGGCACCAGGATATTGTCTGGGCCTCCAAGACGGCCAGCATACCTCGCAGTGTGCAGAGTTGGGTTTTGGGGCCATGCCACCTTGGATGCCATGAGTTCCGATCACCATATGGAGCGACATATTGGCCAACATGGCCAGAGCCACGCCCTGTTTTGGCAGCGTCGCCTACATATGTAAGAGACACGTCCTCTTTGCTAGCTGCAGATGTGCGCCAATGGAGCCGGTTCCAGGGCGTGTTTTGCCTGCCAGAGACCCCAGAGTGCTGCCCAAGGCTCGACTGGTCTTCGCTCGCAGCCGCTGCACGTCTGCCATTTCAGCCGTATCTCCGCAGTGCTTGTTGCCGTGCATGTCGTAGTTACACATGTTCTCCGTGCCATCTCTCGTAGGTACTGCTACAGGGCCACAACGGCGCAAAGCCAGTGCTCGGCCTTAGCCTCTGTGGCCTTGTGCCGCCGATCTCTGCCCCACCCTGTCCTGCTGTCCTGCTGTCCTGCTTCTTCGTGCCTCCTTCCTGCCTTTCTCTACTTTTCTCTGCTCCTTCCCTGTCTTTCCCTGTCTTTTCTTGCTGCCGCTGCCTCTGCTCTTGCCTTTGACCGCGCTCCATCCTCTCCGTCCGTCTTTCTCGCCTCTTTTTCCAGAAGCCACGTCTCCTCCCCGATCCCACGCCGTCCCTGTTCTCACGACTTTGCTGTCAACGCGCCATACCACGACATCCACGATCCCACGATACCCACGATATACCCACGCTCAACGCTCGCCTACCCCATTTTGCTTCGTCCCGCTTCCCGCCCGGCCGTTGGTCGCTTGCTTGGGCCCGCTGCAAGCGTGCAACGGCGCGATTCCAAGGGCCTCAACCACCGGCAATCTGTCTCGCGTGTGGGCTATATCTCTCCGACCTGACGTCTTCCCGTGTTGACAGGTTTGTTTCTCGATCTCGGCCACATTCCTCGTTTTGGCAATCATCGACGCGCGGCATTCTGACCCAGACATCTTGACCTATCGACACATATCGGCGTCATCTACTCTCGTTCCCTCCCCGCAGCCATAATTCCGTCTTCACCACCCCCCCTTCCTCTTCACCCTCGTCTTCCTGTTTATCTCACCGGCCACTCCGCCCAGGAGATGACGGCGGATCCCACCCCCAGCTCCATCGCCATCGAAGCCGTTGACGCCCAGGTGCGGTCGCTCTACCGCCGTTCGCGCCAGGCTGGCCCCCCTTATGGCAGCATTGCTGTCGCTCTCCGTTCGCTCCACAACTTCCTCAAGGACATCCGCGTCGCCGCCTATGATCCTCGCAGCCGCCTCAATGCGTCGACGCCCGAGCACAGCGCCGGCGAATACTTTCGCACCCTAGACTCTTTCGCCCGCGACGCTACGGCGACTGCAGCTCAGCTCGAGACCGTCCTCGAATCCTACAACCGCGGCCGCCTCGGAGACGCCGAGAGCACCGCTGCCGCAAACGACGAGTACGGGCACGAAGAAACGGCCTCCATAGACCGGCTCAGCACCAGCCTAGCCGCCCACTCCCACCGCGCCGCCGCCTTTCTCCAATCCCTCCAGTACGTGCCTCCTGTGCTCGCGGCGCCGCCTACCGAGCTGGATATTATCCGCCACAAGATCGACGCCATTGCTGCTCGCCTAGCCGCCCATGAGGGCCTGTCGCCTACACCTGGCCTTGGCGCCACATCCGTCGACGAGCTCTGCCGCGTCTTCCACAGCGAGCTGCTTTTTGAGGGCGTGCCTGCCGATGCTTGGGACCGCAACCAGGTGTGTTTTGAATTTTGTGCTTGCTATCTACTCTCTGTTGTTTTGTGCTTTTGTGCTTATCTTCTTTCTCCTCCGTACTTAGGACGCCATCCGCGCCTACATCCAGAACATCAACCTCGAGGGACTATTGAAAGAGCCTAGCTCCTCCCAACCGCCTCCCGGCGTCTCTCCACAGCCGTCCTCTTCCTCTGGCCCCTCCTCTCATATATCAGCCATGTTGGCATCGCCCGCCTCGTCTGGCACTTCAAGCCCCAAGGAAGTGATGCAGCCCATGTTCAGCAGCGAGAAGTTTGAGGCCTCTGTCAAGGACAGCAGACTCGCTCCCGCATCTAGCGGCAACAACCAGTCGTTCCCTTATCGCCCTGCTCCTCCTCACTGGCAGTCTCTCCAGCAGTCGTCGCCGCAGCCTCCATCCCACTCTATAGCAGCCATGTCGATTCGACCGCCTGCTGTTAGTCAGGGCGTTTCGCGTGTCCTGGCACGCCACTCGTCCTCGTCTTCTTCCTCGTCCGAAGACGACGCCATTGACGCCGCTGGTGCACCTGAACCGAGTTTCATGAGCACCGACGATCTGCTCACCATCGATCAACGCAATCACGAGCAGTACGGCTCTCAGCTAGCCGTCGGATACAACTACCCCCACCTCTTGATGCCGTCTCCGCCGTCCAGTTTCGACCCGCGGCAGAGCTCGACCCAGCTGTCTTTGGCTGCCCCTCGCTATGTGCCGCCCATTCCTTCGTCGGCTGCGGCTGCTCTGACCTCCACCTCGCCAACCTATGGCTCACCTCTTGCTGGGAGTGGTCCGGCTCCGTTTGGCATTATTCTGCCATCCACCACAAGCCTGGCTCTCACCTCGCCGCTGCTACCGCAATACAGCTCGCCTTCCAGCAACAACGGCTTGGCCCCGGACTCACGTGGACATCCGATTCCCCGCGATGCCATCTGGACCAAAATCGATCGCAGCCTTGTGTCGCCCGAAGTCTTGCACAAAATTGGCGTGCGCTACGAGGCACGGCCCACCTTTGTAGCCGTGCTCGGTGTGCTGTCCCGCAAGGAGATCAGCAAATACGCCCGGTGGAGCAGGGAAGCCAGACGTCAACGCGAGGCTTTTGCCAAAAGCAAGCAGCAGCAGCAGCAGCAGCAGCAGCAGCAGCAGCAGCCGCGCCATAATAGCAGCCCGCAGGTCAGCAGCCCGCGGGTGAGCGGCAATGGCCATGGCTGGACTGTGGATGCCAAACATGACGAGGCCAACCCCTCCTCCTCTGGTGCCCTGCCCCGGAGACACTCCATGCCTCCGTCTGCTGAAGCCACGGCTACCACGGAAGGGCCTGTTCCGCCGCCTCTGAGCACCAAGGCCCAGACTTTTCCTACGTCGGCGCGAGAACGTCCAGGGTCGTCGTCGTCGAGCAGCCAGGTCGGCACTTTCAGCGACGACAGTTCCAGCAGTGACGGCCTCGGCGGTGCTTATCCGTTTGTTGTCTCGCCACCAGCTAGTGTGGCCAACAACGACGAAGCATCCGGCCGCCACACTCCCGGGCCACGCTCGATTCTGAAGAACAAGAACACCAACCAGCTGCGTGTCAAAGGCGGCAAGACCGTCGAGGTTGACCCCCACAAGGGTGGCCACGGTGACGACAGCGACAGCAGCAGTGACCGGCCCTTACACAAGAGACCTTCGGATCGAGACCGGGACCGGGACCGCGATCGGGACCGTCATGGCTCCAGCCACCACCGGGACCACGGGCACCATCACCACCATCATCGGTCTCACCGCAGCCGTGACGAGGCCGATGCGAGCCATAGCCGCCAGTATAGCGACAGTGCCCGAGACCGGGAGGTCCGTCGACGCGATGACCGGCCGTATAACAGGGACAGCTACACTGACCGGGATCGCGACCGTGACCGAGATCGAGACCGGGACCGCCGTGACGGCCGTGACGGCCGCGATCCCCGGGACTCTCGGGACTCTCGAATCGGCGCTCGTGAGGCTCGTGATGGCCGAGACGGACGCGATGGTCGCGATGGTCGTGACGGCCGCCCTGGCAAAGACGGCGACCGGGCCAAGCTTCGCCATACCATCGGAGCAGCCGGCATCGGCGGCGCGACCGCGAGCATCGTCACCTTTCTAGCCGAGGCTGCATCGGGGCTGTAGCCGACAGCCTGTGATTTGTTGATCGAATGGTCTTGCTTTCTCATTTATGCTGCCTACTTCTTTCTTTTTGCTTCTTTTTTGACTTTGTTCTTTGGGTTTTTCTTATTCCTATTTTGCTCTTCTCTTCAATTTCGAGCCCTGGGGGTGGCATTGACATGATTATGAGAGCCTCATTGATTTTATGTTAATGATATCACGTATTCCTCTTCCTCTTTGACGGGCATGATTTTGGATTGTTTGTTCATTTGTCTCTTTTTCATTTGTTCTTTTGCTTCGTTCCCCCCACTTACTTTGTTTTACTATGTCGATCTACAATGGGAGCCATGTTTTTACCTGTACGCGGCGGACGAGAATCAGGCAAATTGCTGTACGACCTGGTGCTAATGTGTGTTGATATAGTAAAGAGGGGAGGAACGAGGACTGGCTCCAGATAGAGTGTGAGACATCCATCTAGATGCCCACGACTGGCTGCGACGCCTCTTTCCAAAAGAATGCGTTTTTGTTGACTTTTATACTTTTTATCTCTCAATATATGCTCTTTATAGTTACATCGTCCACGGGCCAACCTAGTTCGTACACCATCATTCTCGTTAACAGAAAATATCAAAGCAAAACGCCGTCTCTCCCGTGAATGCTATGCATGCGAACCCTATGCATGCTTTTTCGGCAGGCCAAAATGCTGAAAATGGAAACGATAAGATCATAGATGCCAATGTGCCACCACATAAACGCGTGGCCTGCCTATTCCTTCTCCCGTGTCTGGATGCTTGTCTCCCTGCCTGCTCTCAGCGTCGCCGACTGCTTCGCCGCATAGCTCGGCCGCCACCATCGTCGGCTGGTGTTGCCTGGCGGTGGCTGCTTGTGGTTACCTCGATTTTGATGTTCTTTTCCGGCACTGCTGCCGTTGTGGACACGCCCATGATCTTGTCCATCAGCTGCGCCCGGTACCGCTCGGCCTCTGGGTCCAGATACTGCACGTGCACCTGCGACGGCTGCAGCTCAGCAGCCGAAGGCGACGATGGGGGCTGGCCAGCCAGTGCTGAGATGTCTCGTTTTGCCGCTAGCTTGTCCGATAGTTGGGGAGCATGGGCTTGGTTCTCGGCAGTTGCGTCCACGTCGACTGCTCTCCTGTCGGTCGCATGACCCTCACTGCTCGTTGTATTGTCCCTAGTTTGAGCGTGCTGTGGCTCATTCGTCGGCTGCTGGTTCTCGTCATTACCATGACTGGCTGCCAGGCCGCTAGAGGCTCTGGCTGCGCCGTTGCTGCTTCTGCTGCCCTGGCGTCGCAACATGTCTCGGCTGATGCCGTTGTCTTCCATTAGGTCGCCAATGGATATGCCAATGGGCACCGGCACCTGCGGCGTCAGCTGGAGCGCGCTGGCCTCGAATCCACCCAGACTGGCATGGGCGCTGGCGATGCGGCTGAGAGTAGGCCGGCTCGTCTTGGTGTTGGCTGCGTTGGCCATGCTAGCAGCCATGGTGGACGAGCGCTCTTTTCCAGCAGTACGGCCGGTGCTGCGTGGACCGTTCGCCTCGCCGGTTCGTTTTGCGGCAGCAGGCAACTTGCTGGCGCCGCCGTCCGGTTTCTCGCTCGGCCCGCGGCCGTCTTTGCCCCCATCGTCTTCCTCGACTGGGTCGTCCGAGTCCCCCGCTGCCGAATCGGCAATTTCGCTGATGACTCGCCCAAGGGGTCTTCTTCGCTGTTGTGGCTGTTGCTGTGGTGGTTGTGGTAGTGGTGGAGGGGGCGGCGACACAGTCCGTCTCGCATGGCTCGAAGCTGGGGCCATGTCCTCCAACGGCGGCCGAGAAAGAGACGGCTGGGGATCCGCAGTTGGGGCAATAGGCTCCGAGCCACGACCGGCCGTGGACGGATGTGTCGGCGCTGTCCCATACGCGGCTGTCATAGTTAAATCATAGTCGTCTTGTGGCAGGGTTGGCCGTGGTGGAGCAGACAGGAGAGGACGGGGGCTCCCCATGACGAGAGTCGGTATCGTCAAGGCAGTAGGCTCAACGGACGATGTTGGTGGTGGCGGAGGTGATTTCGAAGGCCTGGTATCGCCTTCCCCTCCCCCGGCTGTCGCTGCTCTCATTCCTGACGGCCGGGCACTAGCACCGAGACTCAGGCCTAGGCTCTGCCGCAGTTGTGGAAAGAGGTAGGCATCGACAGGGACCAGTTTGCCAAGCTGGATGCAGGCCAGCAGCCAGTTCACATCCACAACGGGCACTTTCCAGGAGAGCGCCAGCTCCAGCTTTTGCTTCCGCACAGCCTGCAGCGCTGTGACGACCAGGACGGAACACCGCGATGTAAAGCGCTCTTCGTACTTGGCGCCGAGCTGCCGCACCGATCTGTCCATTTGGTTGAGGTCGACGCCAGTGAAGCCCGAGGTGCAAATAGCGAGGCCGTCGAAGCCAGCAATGGGAAACGTGGGAAACGGGCAGCCAATGACGGCATCCTGGCTCGTCGGCGACACATACTGCTTCTTGTGCAGGCACTTCTCAATGAAAAATTCTGTGACAAGGTGCACGCCGTCCGGCACTGACGGCCGCATCTCTGGCCGGGCGTCTTGTGGCACGATGACGTGCTGGTGGATCACTGCGGTTGGTGCAGCAGCCGGTACTGTGGACGGGTCCTGAGGAACCAAGCTGGGGTCCTGGCGCATGCTGGCTGCCGTGGTCTCCATTTCGTCCAACGACGATACCACCGTGCCGCCCATCGTAGCTACGGCATTGACTAATACTTCGGTGCGCGGGCCGGAGAAGCCCTGGATGCAGAAGACCGATGTAGCCAAAACGCCGCGAGGGTGGGCCGCCAGAGATTGTGGCGGCAGTGTGGCAGCGGATCTTTCGAGGTCTGGGCGAGAGGCTGATGGTGGGGGTTGCTCGACTTGTTTCTGTGTTTTCTGCGGTATTTGCGGTCCCGGCTGTCGCTGGTCCTCGGAAGCCGATCCTGCACCGCCGCTAGGGGCCGGTGAGGGCTCGTGTGCCGAGTTAGCGGCCGATGCCACCACAAAGGATGTTGGGGCCGGCTCCACGGCACCAGAGGCCGGCTTCCCCAGAATATCGCCCCAGAGGTTGTTTCGCTGTGCCGCCATTTTCATACTCGTCGTCTTGCGCAGCTTGCGCCGGCTCTGCTTCTCGGGCCCAGCGGCTTCTCGCGTGCGCTTGCCGAGGATCGATGGCCGGTTGTGATCGGCATGGCGCTGCCAGGCTCCTAAGCCGCGCTCTTTGGGGGGGAGTTTGGGGTCGTACTTGGTTTCGTCGAGGATCATGCCGCGCTGGACAGACTCCTGCAACCACTCGGCGGCGACCGTGCGGACGCCCCATTGGATAGCAGCAGCATACTTCTTGCCCTCGGGACGGTTGACAATTAGATGCGTGACATTGCGGGTCAGGTCACCACTGTAGACACCGCCGTTCTCGATGATCAGGTTGATGACATGCTGGCGGTCCTCTGGGGTAAGTTGTTAGCTAACGAGAGTTTTATTGCTTTGCAGAGGGAGCCAAAAGGACCAAAGACAGCGCACCTTCTTCAAAGCCCGTCACTGAGCACAGCAGACGGCCACGTTCGTAGGCCTCGCCATGGGCGCTCGCTGGGAGACCGCCGTGGGATTCGAGGGGCTTCAGCTGCCACTCACGCTCCAGGGCCTCGAGGTCCATGGGAGCGTCCTGGATCCAGAGGTCGAGCACAGCTGTGACCCATCCGGCACACATGGCCCGGATATCGGGGCGCTCGGCGGCTGCATGGCGGTATTTCGGCGTGTTAAAGTCGCCGACGACAAGATGGGTCACCTCGTTGGTCAGATTCAGAGAGTAGACGCCGCCGAGCTCGGTGACCTTGTTGGCGATGTCGGTCTATATGGGTGTTAGCGAAAAGCGCACCATCCAGGAGCGCAGGGCCGGGATCACAACGGCATACTCTGTAGTCGACCGGGATGCTAGTGCAGCACAGAACGACGCCTTCGAAGGGCCGTGCCGAATTGTGGCTGGATTCTAGATCCATGTGAGGCACTGCAGCAGCAACAGCGGCAGCGGCAGCGTCAGTCGGCGGGCAGTGGGTAAAGGCATGGAAGATGCTCGGCAACAGTCGGTGCCACGGGGCGGAACGGTTGCGGGCAACTGGCAATTGTGGTGGTGACAGCGATGGTCTTGAAAGTCTCGTGATAGCAGCCTCGTCGCGTCGCGTCTACCGATCTCCCTATTGCCATAGGTGGGGGAGCCACAGTGGACGCTAGTTAGTCATCTGTCATTGGTCCCTGCCTCGAGGAAGGCGGATAAGGATAAGATAAACCACGATAAGAAGCTTCTACGTTCACGCCTTCATCTACCCTTGTGTCTTCTCGTACTCGCGAGTATGTACAACATGAACTGTTACATGTTACAGTGGGCTAGCCTAGGTTGCAGCCGCCAACCTTTTCTTTTTCTGCTACACGGATGTCCATGCCGTCAGGCGATTGTCTTGGAAACAGCCCTGGCTTCTAGACCTCGAATCCGGCTTTTGCTGGCGCTAGCTCGCCAGCAAGGTCCACTGTAGTCTGTGCTGAACAGCGCCAGAGCGTACTGAAACTGTACCAAATCTGTGCTGTTGCCACGCGTTCAGCACCGTCATTCGGGACTTTAGCGACCGCCAGCGGGGCAGCCAGGCCTTTAGCCAGCAGATTGCGTGCTATGCCATTGGCCCGTTGGCTGTTTTGCATTTTTCCAGGCGGGCCAACACGTAGTGGCACACGTCTTCTTCTCGAAACAGAAGGACCCTGGCGGGGGCGTACTCGTACTTGTACATATGTATCTATCTAGCTTGTACCTATGTATTGTGTACTCAAACATGGCTGGAGCCGAGGAGGAAGGAGCAATCAAGGCAGGTACAACTACCAAGGGACCATTGGCAGGAGTGACACGCACATGGCCGAGCAAGAGGACAGCCGGTCTTTCCTGGCCACGGCTGGCTCTTCTTTTTCTGCCATTAGTGAACTACTCTATATCGTTCTTCCACAACTTTAGCAGAGGATCGTCTGCGAGCAGCTACGTCTTCCTCGGGCCTCCTCCGTCTCTGCCACCGATCTCTCTCTCCGTTCCGTCTTAGCCGTCGGCTGCTGATTGAGGCCATTGACGCCATCGACGCCATCGACGCCATGTTGTATCGAAGATGGCAGCGGCCCTTTGTGACTGGTGCTTTGATGCTATTGCTGGCCTACACAGCTCTTTTATACAGCCGTCCAGCTTGGGACAATGTCATGGCATGGGACCAATCCGGAGCCGTCCCAGGACGCCCAGGGTCATCAACGGGCCCGTCAGCTGGCCAAGGCAGCGAACGGCCATGGTACTGGGGCAGTGACTCGGCCTCTCGAGCCAATGAAGCCTTCTTCCACAGCAATGAACGGCTGGGAGCCTCGAAAGACTCCCAGGACGGATCTGGTGACAATGGCGGCTTCCACCCCATCGACCGCCTCATCAACGACGGCCACACACACTTTCGGGCCCTTCTCGGCAAGCGGTCATTGACGGTCGAGCAAGCTGCTTCGCGGTACCGTGAGCGACGCGGTCGACACCCACCTCCAGGTTTCGATAAGTGGTTTGAATATGCGCGCAAATGGGATGCCGTGGTGGTGGAGGACTTTTTCGACCGCATTCACCACGACCTGGCACCGCTGTGGGCGCTGAACCCCCAGACCATGCGGCAGCAGACGCACTCGCAGCCTCAGTTGATCCGTGTGCGCGGCGGCAAGTCGCACTTCGAAACGGATAACCCGAACCGGCCACAATGGATCCAACGTTGGGCCGAATTGATGGACGAGATCGCCGAGCATCTCCCAGACCTCGACATGGTGGTCAATGTGATGGACGAGACCCGGCTGCTGGTGCCATGGGAGACCATGGTCAAATATGTGACGAAGGAGCGCACATCGCGGAATCTGCGCCGGCCCACGGACACCATTGCACAATATTCGGGCCTCGGCGATGTCGACAACAACACGGACATCGGCACCTACACCCACTCATGGATCACCAATGACGCCAATCATTTCTGGGACTACTTCCGCACCGCCTGCCCCCCAGACAGCCCCTCCCGCAACGTGTCGGCGCTGGCCACCTTCGACCAGCCGCTCGAGTATCCGACGACGCCGAATCCGGCCTTCACTTGGAACGGCTATGTGGCCAACACCACTGCTGCTCGCGATCCGTGTCTTCAGCCGTATCTGCGCGGCCTCCACGGCACCTTTGTTGAGAGCATCAGCATGTCGACCAGCGCCGACCTGATGCCCATGTTTGCCGGCTGCAAGCTGCCCCAAAACAACGAGATCCTGATCCCCGGCGCCATGTACCTGACCGATGATCCCTTTTACAGTGGAGGACCCGCTCACGGCGGCTCTTGGGGCTCCAAGAAGCCCGGTTTGATTTGGCGAGGCACCGCCTCGGGCGGCCGCAACAAGGCGGACAACTGGTGGCACTTCCAGCGTCATCGCTTTGTGCAGATGACCAACGGTACCACTGTGGCTGCCGTGGAACGCGGCGACGGCAAGGCCGGCCCGACTTTTTTACTGCCTGCCGAAGCAGCTGCCGTCTACAACATCTCGGCAGATGCTCGGCTTGGCGGAGGCGGTCTTGGTGAGTGGGTGGCCTCGTTTGCCGATGTGGGATTCGTGGACCTCGAGTGCTTCCCGCTCGAGCACGTCGACGTGGAAGTCGAAGCCGACGATGGCACGAAGCGAATCGAGAGCAAAAAGGTCCTCACCTGCGACTACACCAGCCCCTTTGTCGACGTGCTGCCGCCGATGCCCATGCAGCCGCAGTATGACTACAAGTTTCTGCCTGATGTCGACGGCAACTCGTACAGCGCTCGCTGGCGCAGCTTCCTGCGTTCCAGCAGCATGCCGCTCAAATCCACCATCTACGCGGAGTGGCACGACGACCGTCTTGTGCCTTGGGTCCATTACGTCCCCTTTGACATCACCTACATGGACTTTTACGGTGTCATGGAGTACTTTTTGCGCCCCGACCGCGACGCCCACGCCGAACGCATTTCCGACGAGAGCCGCATCTGGGCTGAAGCCGTCTTACGCCGCGAGGACATGCGCCTCTACGTCTGGCGCCTGCTGCTCGAGTACTCCCGCGTCGTGGACGACCAGCGCGACCGCCTAGCCTATGTCGACGACCTCGTTGAAGGCAGCAGTGCCCATGGCAGCCGCACCCACTGAGTTGTGCTCTGTGTTTTGTGTTTTGGAGCGTGCGTTCTTGACTGTCCATTGTTGATATCGTTATTGCGTTGGTTTTGATTGCCGGGTTGTCTATCTGTACTACTGCTGTGTGCTTCGTTTGTTCATGGGCTCTCTTGGGATCGATGTGTATATTATTCATGGGAGTCAACTGCCGGGACTGCTGTTGGGACTGTTGGCGCGAATACTGGGACAACTACTAAAGGCTATGCTTAATAGAAGGAGAGGAAGAAAAGAGGATGCAATGGATACAGTTTTTTTGGATAACAGCGCCGGTCCGGATACATGAAAATGGCATCCGAGTGTTTAACACAGACATTCAAGGCTGCCCTCGCACCCATCTCGCGGCCGCAGGGCAGACTACCAGCTACCTGCCCATTACCAGGATTTCACGCAACTTAAGCTATCATTCGCATCTCACATTGGCGGACAGTTGTCTTGTTGCGATAACTCGCCCGAGCTAGCAACACTTCTTTTTACTAACAGGGATATATACAGCCTCGACTTTATCCGTTTTGGCCACCTGTTGTCTGGGCAGAAAACAGTCCATGGCATCTGGGACATCCGATGGTAGGGAAACGCACCCGTCTGCTTAGGCTGATTTTCCATCTCTGCCACCGAAATACGCGCGAATATTAGCCAAGCCTTGGGTCGTCGTGCTCCGCCAATTAATCATGTATATCCCCGTTGGGAAAGAAACGCGGAGGCAAAACCAACGTCGACTCTACGCTACCCCATGCAGGAGGCGGCCAAGCATCCAAATGCACCACCAGATTTCGTGTGTTGTTTTCACATCTGCCGGTCTTGATCTCTCCGAGAGGTAGGTGCGGGTGAAAAGCAACAAGCACTGCTTGGGCAGCGTCATGCCAAGATACGCAACAAGTAGGGCTACACTTTTCTGACGTCTCCTAGCAGTCATCAACAGGAATTCTTTCTCGGCCAGATATTCAAGACGTACTAAATACCAAAACCGTCCTTGTTCCTTGAAGAACCAAATTGAGAGGCCAAGAACCACCGCGAATGATTTGATGATATGGGCCTAGATTAAGCCTACAGAGCAGCCACTCCTATTGCGAGTGTCCTCTTCTGGTAATATTCGCATATTAACACAGAGAGACACCGGCACCCGGAAATTGCTTCTGTTTGGCCTTTTTCTTCGCTTCCGCAAATGTATTCTCTTGGCCAGAAGCGGGTGAGGCCACTTCCTCGCCCCAACACATCCAGGACAACTGCTAGCCTTCGCTTCGGCCTAGTATCCATACCCCTTCTTCAAATCTTCCAAGAATAGATTGCCGGGGGGGGAAGATCCATAAAGTAATCCCTCCCTCCAGCTGCGAGCTTCCGAGCTCCTATTACTACCTTGAGACTGTTGGTCCCTCTCTTGTCCGTTGAGCTGCCGCATCGTAAAACAATTCGCCTACCAAAACTTCCCCCAGAGCCAGCATCTCCACTATCCACCAAAATCAAACCAAAAGAAGAAAAAAAAGAAAAAGCACACGGCCAAGATGATCGTCACATCACTTGTACTCATGGCCCTCGCTGCCACGGGCCTCGCCGACGTCCCGGCTGGCTACAAAACCGTTTACATCACCTCCAATGTGAACACGAAGTTTGTCATTGTTCCCAAGGCGGCCAAGAGCGGCAGCACTGTCGTTGTGTAAGTAGATGAAAATAGAAGAGGCTGAAAAAGGCGAACGAGAGAAAACCAACGAAGATGAAAGCGAAACGTCAAACAGGAAACATAGCTAACAGCGATTCTGTCTCACAGCCAAACCCTCACTAGCAAGCCGGAGCAGCAATGGTATGTCAAGGACGGTGAATCCAAGATTCAACTGGCTGGCACCACACTCTGCCTTGATGCCGGCGCCAAGAGTAAGCCCTCAGTTTCTATCCCCATACTTGAAAATGCCCCCACACACTAATACTTCGTGTCTAGCAAACTGGAAGGACATGGCCAATATCTATGTCAATGACTGCGCAGATACGGCGGACGGCCAGAAGTGGGACGTCAAGGCCGACGGCCGTATTGCTGTGGCTGCCTCCAGCCCCCGTACGTTTTCACTCTCCTATCTCATTCTCCCCACCACCTTTCTTTCCTTGCCATACCAGACCTTTTACGTCCATAACTGCCACTAACAGAGACACAGAGGAGTGCGTCGACCTGCAGTATATGCGCGCCACGGCCAACAACCCCGTCGGCCTGTACGCATGCGCTGGGCTAGGAAATGCGGGTGCCGGTGACAAGGGCATCAACTGGCCACTGGCTGCTGCCACATAAGAGATTTTATGGCATATTGCTTGTTGTTGGAGGCCGTGAAGAAGGAGCTAAGGTAAGGGATTGGGACTTTTTGGCTTGCAATGAGATCCTTATCTTCAGGCTAATGGCCCCCGTTATTTCTAAGAGTTCAAATGGTGCCGATGAAACAGAGGCGCCTTTGTTCGTATCTTCGTCTTCAAAGTAAATAAATAAATTTCTGCCTGACAAATAGCCACAGTGTCTATCTGTAGAGATTAAACCAACATGGCACAAGCCAATCGATACATGATGACATTGACTCTCGCTTTTGAAGCATTTCTCAAAGATACGCATAGGGGCTTAACTCGTATAGCTTGTCATTCTTCATACACCGCTCAAACGAACCGCTGACAGCTAGAGGAGATCTCCTTTGGAAATGTGGATGGCTATGGTTAATTCAATGCGTGCCACTGCATGAGGCGGGCCCTAGTCAGTTGTGAGTACTGTTTTTCTTTGAAATAGCATAGCCGTTTGAGATTCTGTATGTCTTACAGCCATGTAGGCAGTCAATAGGCAAACGAACTCAGATGCAGTCAAAAAGAAGCCGGTTGCCCATTTCGAGACTTAGCCATTTTGCCCACTTTTATAAGGAACATCCACGACGAATGTCTCCAGTATGCTTTCGATTATGATGCGACAGGAACGATGGTTACAAAACCTGGGATGGATTTCTCGAGTGAAATAAGCGACGCTTATTCTGTGTGGCCAAACTATTTGGAGGTAGTCACCTAGGTTTGATAAACCGAAAATCGGCGCCAATTTTAGTACACTTTGATAAGGCAGAGTGCCAGAGTGGTTAATGGGTGAGACTTGAATGCCCTAGCGGCTCAATAATATCTCATGGCTTCGGCCGCGCATGTTCGAACCATGCCTCTGTCGTGTTTTTTTTTGGCTTTCTTGAGCCCCACCCGCTCCATACTGCTTTGTGACCGATTGGCTTCACCGAGCAGTTTCTGTTATTATATTTTGTCTCGCAATTTATTTTTACCGTCTGATGCTTTGTGTGAGTCCATGTTTCATTTTAATTTCCTCTTTCATTCTTTTGCAGGGGCAGATAGGGAGCAGACTTATTACATCGACGCAGAAAACAGCGACTAGGTTGCCCGCCAACGCCGACCTCGTGTGCCTCAATGAATGATCCTGGTAGCAGAAGACGATATGACGCTACAACAATAAAATGAAAAGGGAAAGTAAAAGCAAACCGGCTGGAGCACTACCACGGAAAAAGGACCCAAATGGGCGACTATGCGTTCGCGGTTACCTAACTATGTATGGGACACTACACTGTAAGAGAAGACGGATTGCCCTGCCGGTTTGGCTATGTTGGTCAGTTTATGTCCTTATTGCCTTTCTATGTAGATTGCCCAATTAGCCTCTGAACATATTGGTTTCACGCACTCTGTGCTAATTTTTATTGTCGGGCTTGCTTGTGGTCTTTCATTAATCTATAGCCCCCCTGGGCAGGCATACATAGTATTTGTCGGGTTTGCCCATTTTGAGTGCTGCCCTGAAGCTGGAGTTTGCTATTCATCTGCCAGTGAGGTTCTCTGCGTACTTCTCCAACCTGCTACCACTCTGCGACCACCTGTCATGCGTTGCTTGCACCAATCCACTCATTGACCACACCAGACAGTGGCTTTGTCTTCTTCTCGGTCTACGTTGCTGTAAAAATGGGTTTCATGTTATGGATTCTGCTTCTCATTGTTTCAGCGAATGCAGCTGTTCTAGATTTACAGCAGATAGGGATGCAGCTAATGCCCCAAGTTGTACCAGACGGCAAGTTCACCGCTGAGCTTAAAGATGGAAAGTACCATATAATCAGGACAAGCAATGAAACATGCAGCCGTCGCTCACAAACAGGCGACCAGGTCAACATCTTTGCAAACTTGACAGACGATAGAGGAAACATAGCGGCTACAGATGATAGGTCCCTTCCGTTTGTTGTTGGCGACCCGACCTTGATCCTGGGGTGAGAAAGGCTAGCTGTCTGCGCTTGCTCTTACGTATGCTGTTCAAAAACTCACGGGGACATCTAGTTGGCGAATTGGATTCAACGGCGTCTGTATTGGTGATAAGAGGTGAGCTGCTTCGTGTTCTTCCCAGCGACAGACCACTGCCAGTAAGACGATAACTACAAATGCTCATATCATGCTTGCATGTAGGACATTAATCATGCCGCCGGACTATGCTTTTGGCTTGCATTACTCGCCTCCCTTTGGGCCTCTTGCTGTTCTCAGTATGTCAAACATCCGTATCCTCCACCCAGAACACGAAGGAAACAAAAAAAAACGCAACTGCTGTTCAACCTCTGCATTCGTTGATCATATATTTAGGAATGGACGCCGAAATTGTGGGAATGATACAATCCCCTGGGGACTCCTGCCCTTCCGCTGCCCCAACCAAGGCCGCTACAACGGCTGCCCCAAACACGGCGACTTGAATGAACGAGGTCGTAGAGGAAGAGACCCGTCATGAGCCACGAGTACAACGGGCTGAGCACAGGCTGAGATCTCGGAATGCCAATTTCATGGCTGAAGAGGCAGGATGGCTCGTGTATGTCTGTCTATGACAATCAAGGAGAGGATCTGGCTCGGAGATGCCGCCATTCAGCGGATGTTCATTAATGGGCTCAACGAGGAGAGTGAGCCCCACAGAGAGAATCTGGGGCGTGTCAAGAGTAGTGTGTACTTTGCGGTAATGAGGCTAGAAGCGTGCTATTCAGCTATCGTACTTTTAGGAACGGCGTTGGTCGGGCATCCAGCTTTCCCCTTTGGATGCATATCTGCAGCTTGCCATGTTGCTACGGGAATCGGGATATGCACTTGCGCTATGTGTTAGGCGCGGAGCTCTTCGGGGAGGGCATTGGCCAATGATGGCCGGTGCTGGGCGTTGCCACCGCTAAGCCCGGAGAGGCCATTTCGGCGCAGTAGCGCTGAGGATGCACTGATGTTAGTACGATGTAGATGAGCCAAGCACGTGAAGAAGCGCCGATGACGTAGTCGGTTGTGCATTGGGAGGAGATACGCGTACGTAGATCAAGGACCGGAGCTGTATGGGCCCGAAAATGGCGAAATATTGAGACGGCGAGAATACAAAAGAATAGATGGAAGTCCGAGAAGACAAAAATGGCGACGAAACACGGGGGCTGAGAGACAGCTCATTTGCTTGGGCACCTATTGTCGCAGATGGTCCGCTTGGACGCTTGGGTAGTGAAATGGGCACGCTGTTCTGCACCGTAGTGCTGAAGAAGTGCGAGAAGAAGGCGCTCATGGGGCTTGAGAAACTTGCTTTTTCGGGCCTTTGCTTTCTTTTTCCTGGCGACTAGCAGGGGAGAAGTTCTCACATCTGCAAGATACACCCACATTGTGTGTCATACATATCCGTTCGTGTATGTCTTCATCGAATGAAGATGCGAGGAAGCAAGATGGGACGTCGCCGGGGAAACAAAGCTGCCAACACGAAAACTGCGATTGCAGAGAGGCGACAAAAATGCATGATATGTGTGGCTGGATCAGAGGCTGTTGCGTCACCGCTTCAGCCGATGTAGGATGTGCTGGCCCTTTCTTCGGCTACTATTGTGGCTAGGCCTGGAAACTGGGCCGAGGAGGGGAATAGTTAAAAAAAGGTTAAGTCGACGGCATGAACAAAAAGACAACGCATGACGACGCTGCCGTTACATTGGTCGAATCAGAACGCCGTGGTCGGATGATACGGCGCCGGCAATGAAGGATGGTGCGCGTGACATCTGACTGCCGGAATGGTGCTAAGGGCTGGCAGTTGGAACAGATGAGAGAGGGGCGGTTTGCATGGTTGCAGCTATGCTCCGTGGGTATGTCAAAGCCCGTTTTCGTTGCCCGGACATCTTTCGGATCAGGAGGATGCTAGATGGAGCAGAAAGGGTAATAAAAAAGAAAGACAAAGAACACAGACTGGGAAAAATGGGGAAAAATGGGGACGAAACGGACAAGGTTCGGAAAGGGAAAGCGCGTGGCGGTGGGAGAGACAGAAACGGGACAAAATCTGAGAATCTGAAATAGCAGCCTTTGATGCGCAATGCTGCGGGTGGCGCGCAGTGCAATGCGTTGTCCATGTGGAATTGTGAAACAGCGAATACATAGGCATGGAGAGCGAGAAGTCGTACGAAGTAAGATACGTCTACGGGATGCCAAATAGCGGTGATCTATGCCGTTTTCACGGTGCCTCTTGTGCAGTTATTACATTCCTTTTGATGGCCCCTCGGCAACTTTAGTGGCTACATATTACTGTTGTCTTACTTTGAGGCCAGCTCCCTCCTCCTGGCAGGTGGAAAAGGCAGACGGCGCATCCATAGCGCCTGTAATAGTAGTACGACGTGCGTACAACACGCTTGCAGCTTCCTGTTTGACTTGTTGCAGAGTATATCCGTTTTTCCCAGCGGCAGGGAGAGCAAAGCGAGGTAAGGGGAATAAGGCGAAGAAAGGAGGGGAAATAAGAAAAGGCGGTAAGAACAAAAGAAGAAAAAACAGCATCGCTTTCCAGCAAAACACGCAAAGAGTAATATCCCGCTGTGTCGAGCCTATCTCGATTAAGCTTGCGCAGATGGAGCCAAATAGATGATGGTCTCACCACTTGACGACTGATATTAGTGTCCCCCACCTTGCCGTTTGTGCGTAGCGTCAGAGGCACACACTGTCGCATGCGACACAAGTAGAGTGCTCATAGCAAGACGGAGTAGCGTACGGAGTAGTCGCCGTAGTTGTATGGAGCAGTCGTACATGTGTTATGACCTCCGTATGGAGCCAGAATTGCTTTTTCTTGTCACAGGGAAGCGGAGGTCCACATGCTGACTATTGTTCGTATTCAGCAAGAACGGGCCGTCGTAAGAGCTTGACTGAAAACGCAAAAGCGTGTCGATGTCTCTGCCACTTGTCCGTAGAGTCTAGGCCGTGGAGCCAAAAAAGGCTAACCGCGAAAGATCGTGATTCCACAAGCGTCCCTTGGCTGGGTGGCCGAGCAGGAAGGGCAGAAGGGCAGAAGGGCAGAAGGGCAGAAGGACAGAAGGACGGAAGGACCGCGAGGCGCAGGGGACGCGTTGAGGAATCCACGAAACGATTGCTCTTTCCCGCCATGGTGGGCTTGGGCTTCATTTACCCAAGTCCCGGGCCCCAGGAGCCTGCCGTCTGCCATATTGGGCGGGCCAAAGCGTGCGAAGCAGGAAAGCACGACCGCAGCGATCTTACAGTTGGGATGTGCTCCCAAGGCACTTTGCGTATTTGGTGTAGCTACTGCGTAGGAACACATACTCATATGCCACTATGTACTTTCAACATCAATCAGGCGCAGGCACGACACGTCACCCGCGCCTGCCAGCACTGTCATCACGCCGACCACCGACTGCGACTTCCTGGTCCCGCGACGCTGGCCGCTGATCCCTCCCTCCGCGGGCGTGCAGGTCGTCATCAAACGTCGCTAGCGACCGCGGGCTAGTGTGCGTCGATGTGCTCATGCATTGCACTTTGTACACGCACACGACATGACTCGTATGTATGCTTCTGCACACTCAGCGCTCTTGTCCACACCCAACGCCAGATCGCCGCCATTCCTGCTATCACCGCTAAACCACTGTTGCACTCTTTGCGAGCAACGCTGCCTTCGCATCTTCAGCCTAGCCGTGCTCCTCACGTTCACTTCCACCATTTCCACCATTTCCACCATTTCCGCACCCGACCAATCCAGAGGCCCCTCCACATGCCCGCAGTACCCCAATTGAGCCCTTTTGCTGGTTCTGTCGGTGTCAACCGCCTAATAGCAACCCCTGCTATGATTCACCTTGACGACGCTGTTCTTCTGCCGTACTGGTAATGTAAGTGTGGTCCTTCTGGTACACCCCCCTCCCCCTTCTCCGCTGTGTCTTGTTCCTTGATTGTCTTGGTCCGTTGTCTTTCGTGGCCCCGTGTTCCTTCCTTGTGTTCCCTGTGTTCTGGCCGTTTTTGTTCCCTGTTGTTCGTCTTTGCTCTTACAACTTATCTTTCCTATCTTTTGCCTTCTCTTCCTCACTTTCTCACGTCTTCACATCTTCCTCGCTGCTTCCCCTTCCCTTTTTTCCTCCTTTCTCTCTTCCTCCTGTCCTTCTTTCTCCCGTACCTCCGCTACTTCCGCCGTTTATACGCCTTACGGTGCTTACGCATCGCCGGCCAACGGCCTCCACTTTGTTTGTCCGCTGCCAGCGCTGCTGATGGCTGTCCAGCCCCGTTCTGGCCAGTTCTTCCTTCACCGTCTCGCGTTTGCCAACACGTATCCCCGGCCGCCGTCTTTCTTGCCCCTGCGCGATTCTGTGGGTTCGGCTCAGCGGTAGCGCTGGTGCGCCGCCCGTGGCTTCCGCCATGTCGTCGCTAACATCATTTGGCGGGAATTCCTCGGCGTCTGGTGGTTATGGTTCCTGTGTGTCACCCAATTTGCCTCTTGTTCTGCATCCCGCATATAAGTGCAGCCCCGTCTTCGTTCGCTCCCTGCCCCGCCCGCCGTGACAATTTGCTGGCGAGTATTTGCTCGCTTGTCAGCTGTCATTTGTTGCACAATAGCTAGCACCGCCTCTCCGTTCACATTATCACACATTGTGCTTTGCGCACTGCCCCAATTCCCCATTCATTCGTACTCCATATTCCACAACCCAAATATGGCCACAGCACTTAGCCCCCAAAAATGATGACCTCATAGGAGCCAGCACAACTAACCACAGCGTTATGGCATCGACCACAGACCCACGACAATCGACTCCAACCCGCACCAGCAACTCCCGCGACGCCCCGGACGTTCTCGGCGTGCGGTCCAGAGTCGGCAACGGCACTTTTCTGTACACGCCGAACCGTCCAATAGACCGCCGGCCTCGCCCTTCCGGCCTGCCAGCATTCCCGACGCCACCAATCCGCCCGCGCCAGCGTCGACCCCACACTATCCATATTGTATCCTATCCTGCCGGATATATCCCGTCAGAGCTCAGGAGCCTGCTCACGTCGCCCAAGACACAGAAACAGAAGCAGAAGCCTCCGAAGCCGCAAAAACCCGAAAAGGCCGCGAAGCAGAAGCAAAAACCCCAGAAACCCCAGAAACCCCAGAAACCGGTCAAGCGCCCATCCACACCCCCTCAGAAGCGTGCGCCCTACTACTATCTGCGCAAACCACTGCCAGCCATTCCCGCCAACAACGGCTCTGCTGCTCCGTCCACGGGGACCCGTGTCTTTGGAAAACTACTGGCAGCTTTCAGCAGCGCCCCGGCATCCGTGTCCGTAGCAGCGCCAGCAGCTCCTGCAGCGCCAGCACCACTACAATCGCCTGTGACTCCTGCGGCTCCTCCGGCAACAGAACCGACCGAACCGACCGAACCACCGGCAGACAACATTTCGGCTCCCGCGCCGTGGCCTACTTCGTCTTCAGCACCATCTTTGCCACCACTCGCTGTCGCGCCCACGCATTCGTCGCTGCCCGCCGTTCTTTCCCCCCCCTCCTCGTCTTCTGCCGCTACTAGCCGCCCTTCTGGCCTGAGAAGTCTTGGCCGTCGCCTGTCTCTCTCACGGTCGCGTTCTCACCCCACAGAACGCAGACCGTCGCCGCCAGCAGTAGCAGGTCATCCTGCCCCTCCTGCCCCTCCTGCTCCTCCCGATCTCTCTGGGCCTCCTGCTTTTTCTAGCCTCCCGCAGAGACGGTCCCCCGCCTGGCTACAGGCCCAAAGACACTCCTTTCCCGCTGCCGGCGGCCCGTCTTTGCTACATGAGCGCGACCATCGCCGCTCCCTCGCTTCCTCCATGCTCGCAACGCCTGTGGCGGCTGGCCAGCATGGCCCTCTTGTCCCTGCTGCCGCCAGTCACGGCAACCACTCCAATCGCAACAGTTTCATGTCCGTGCGGTCAGTCAAGAACATCATGACGTCGTCCGTCTCCGATATTACTGAAAAGCCGATCGCTTCGGGCGGCGGCCTCGCCTGCTCCATCGTCCTGGCCGAGCCCAACATCTTTTTGTCCGGCTTCGACCACGATGGCACCGCTCGTCGCGGCACCAACAACAGCACTTCGCTGCTGCGCGGCAAACTGCATCTCAACGTGACCAAGAACATCAAGATCCGCTCGGTTGCCATTAAGCTGCACGGTCGCGCGCGCACGGAATGGCCCGAGGGCATCCCCCCACTGAAAGTCGACCTTTTCGAGGAGGAGTCACTGCGCACGCAGGTCTTGACTTTTTTTAACGCCATCCACGGCCAGTGGGAGACGCCCTACGGAAACCAGTGCACCTACTCACTGCGCAACCCGCAAGACAGCTCCCTGTCCGCCACTCTCGGCAAGTTGTCCGGCTCTGGCGACGGCAGCAGTCCCACCTCCACGACCGCCAGCGGCATGACAGCTAAGGACATCAAGCGCTTGTCTCTCCAGCAGGTCCAGCAGCGCAGCTTTGGCAAAGGCGACTCGCCCATGGCACACCCCGTCCAAGCCAAGGGCTACAAGGTCTTCTATCCCGGCACGTACGAATACACCATCGAGATGCCCATCGATCACCATCAGCTGGAGACCATCCGCCTTCCCTTTGGCTCCGTCAAGTGGGATCTGGAGACGACGGTCGAGCGCGCCGGTGCCTTCAAGCCCAACCTGCACGGATCTAGGGAGGTCAATATCATCCGCGTGCCGGACCAGCTGTCGCTAGAGACCGTCGAGCCGATTTCCATCAGCCGCCGCTGGGAAGACCAGCTGTTCTACGACATTGTGATCTCGGGTAAATCGTTCCCGATCGGCTCCACCATCCCGATTGCTTTCAAGCTGACGCCGCTGGCCAAGGTGCAGCTGCACAAGCTCAAGGTGTACGTCACCGAGACAGCCGAGTACTGGACCAACAACCGCCGGGTCACTAGAAAAGATCCCGGGCGCAAGATCCTTCTGCTCGAGAAGACGGCCGGCAAGCCGCTCGACAAGAAGTACGCCAGCAGCGAGGTGAACGTGCTCAGTGGCGGCGAGCTGTCGCCATCAGAGCGAGCGGAGGCACGCGCCACGGCCTCTCGCCGTCGCGAGAGAGATGCCCTCTCGAGCCGTAGCACCCCGGCGCCGCTCCCCGAGCCGACCGACAACCTGCTTGGCGACCTGGATCTCGGCCTCGAGTCGTACTGGGGCAGCACCGAGATTGAGATGAACGTGCAGGTGCCGACGTGTGAGCAGATGGCCAAGGACGCCTCGCTCCGTCTGCATCCCGACTGCAGCTGGCGCAATGCCAATGTGTACCACTGGATCAAGGTGGTCATGCGCATCTCGCGGCTCGACCCCGAAGACCCCGAAGGAAAACGCCGGCGCCACTTCGAGATCAGCATCGACTCGCCGTTTACCGTGCTCAACTGTCTCGCCACACAGGCCAACACCGCTCTGCCGCAGTACTCTGGC
Organism: Graphilbum fragrans; assembly: GCA_001513895.1. NCBI lineage: Eukaryota > Fungi > Ascomycota > Sordariomycetes > Ophiostomatales > Ophiostomataceae > Graphilbum > Graphilbum fragrans. Next base: position 438,675 of record LLKO01000005.1, on the reverse strand, counting down.
ACCGAGCCCCTGTCTGCAGGCCAGCAGCACGGCGCTAGCACCTGTGGCTGCCCAGATGCTGCCGCTGCTGCCGTGTCTTCGTCTGCGAGCCCTCTGGCCTACTCGCCCGATCTCAGCGCCGCCGATGCGCCGCCACCCGAACTCCCCGTCATGCCGCAGGCGGCCCATCTTCCGGCGATGCAGTCGCGGTCATCGACGATCTCGTCCGGCAGCGGAAGTGGCAGCGACAACGGGGGACCCTCGTTGATGACCCACGCTCGTGCAGGGCCTTCGACGAGCAGCAGCAGCAGTGAAGGCGGCCGCCAAGTGGTCTCGCACCCGCATTCGCACCCGCACACTGCTTCCAGCGAGCAGGAAACGTCGGAGAATCCGCGGCCGATCCATCTGCTGCGTGTGCCGTCGTTTGCACCACCGGCATTCGATGCCGACGACGCCCCTCCTATGGACTCGGACATCATGGCGCCGCCGCCCAACTACGACGTGATTGTGGGAACACCAAGCGTCGATGGGCTCGCAGACTACTTTGCGCGGTTAGCCGACTACGAAGGTCCTCGACGCGGCGGTCAAGCCGGCGGCGAAACAGAGAGCGACTCGGACAGCGACAACGACCACATACCTACGCGCATCACCTCGCGGACAGGTCGCGTCAATGTCGCCAACCCTCGCACTCCCGGCGGCGCTCGCCACGGCCCCAGCCGGAGCATGGACATTGAACGTCCTGTGCTCCCGTTCCACCTATCTATGCCTGTCATTCGCCGGCGAGACGCGCCGTAGGGCGGTGCGTCTCCCCGCGTGAACTGGACTCGCCAGTGTTGGAACCGCCGGAGACGGCGGGCTGTGGCCACCATCAAACAGCTCTTTGTGTTTATCTCCGTTCCGCATGACTGCTCTTGTCTACCTTCATTGCCGCGCACAGGATACCAAAACCAGGAAAAGGGTCACTGGGACACGAATAGAGGCGTTTATTGCGACGTATTACAGAGTGCTTAAGTTGCTGTTGGTACAGGCGGGCACAGTGTTCTCTTCTGGGATTTACGTTCATTATCATGGTTCTTTTTGTTTTGTTTGTTCTTTTTCGTTGTTTCCCTCTTTTTTTGTCTCTTCTGTCTTCATTTCCGTGTAAGGTTTTTTAATGTCTATTTTTCAGCAATGCCCGAGAGGCATAGGGACCAGATTGGACCAGGCAAGATCATTTAGAGAGTAGTATATCAAAACAGATATCTAGTGCTGAGAACAGCGAATGCTATGGCCTAGATAAGTAATCTACATAAAAACGAAGGAGTGAGAACAAAAGTCCTTGAAGGGTTGCCCACGTGTACAAACGCCCACAAATCTCGAGTCAGACGCCAGCCTCATAACAGCATCATGGCTGCAGCCGTGGCCAAGGCCGCGCCTCCCAACAGCCGCAACGCACCTAGCCGGCCCAGCCAGCTCCCGTCGATTCCGTCGCTGCTGCACAGTCCCATCAGTCGTGTACTGCCGCTGCCGCGTGCCAGCGGCCGCACCACCACGTGCCAAGCACATCCCTGTGCCTGGCACGAGTAAAACGACGTCGCATACCACCCAGGCGGCACCTGCGTCCACGCCGCGGCGGCCACGGCAGGGTCAGGGCCGGCCCCACCTTCGCCATGTGGCGGCAGCGTCACAATTGGATTCTGCACAATCACCGTCTTGTCGGGGGACAGTACAATTGTGGCGACGCCGCCGACGACGACGGGCGGCGGTCCGCCTAGGGGAGGAGGACCCCCGGGAGGACCCCCGGGAGGACCAGCCGGAGGAACCCCTGGAGGAACACCTGGAGGACCGTCTGGTGGAGGTCCGCCGACACCCACGGGTAGTGGTGTGGGAGCAGCAGCACCAGGGGCATTGGGCGGGGGGGCGGCGCCGGGCTGGATGTAGATGGCGGTGGTGACGATGACGGGCTGGGGCGCAGCCGGCGGGGGCGGAGCAGCGGGTACCGGCGGGGGCGGCGCGGCAACAGCAACAGTCGGAGCGCTGCCGTACTGGCCGTTGCCCCAGGTGGTGACGGTGAGGACGCTGGGGGTAGGGCTGGGATAGGGTAGCGTATCGGGCGAGCGCGGGTGGAGGGGGTTGCGGTGGTGGATAGCACCGGAGAGGTCGATGAGCGAGGCGGCCGCGTGGAGGACGGCAGGGATGAGCATGACGAGGGGGAGGGGGGGAGGGGGGAGAGACCAGAGAGAGGGGAAAGGAGGGACAGGCACCGGTAATCCTCTCTGATGCTGTATCGTGGTGTGTCCGCACAGACGACGGGAAGCGAATTCCTTCTTCTGGGCAGGCAATCTGCAAAGTGCGCACAGAGGTAGTGCTTGGACGGGGCCGCACGAAAAAAGGGTTATCGCGAAAAGAGAGATTGAGTGTCTGTGTGGTTGCATAGTGATGAATGATATCTTGCTGCTTTGCGGCCGGCCGCCGTGTTATAAAGACACAGCATGCCGGCCTCCTTGTTTTGCTATGCCCCCATGGATGTCCAAGCCCTTACCTCTCCACGATATAATGCAATGGCTGTCACAAGCCCTTTCGTGTCGTAGCCAAGAAGGCAAAAAGATCAAAAACAGTTGGCAAGGGGAGCAGAGCGTTGCCATGTCATGTACACGAGCATCCAGCCTCCTTTTGTGGTACCCTGGTCGTTTCTATTTATCCAATTCACCCGTTCTCCTGGCCGACTTCACAGATGGCGAGTCATAAAAGGCATACGCGCATGGCATTGGCTCATTTTCCAGACATCGACATCGAGCTGGGGGCTGGGACCTGGTACCTTGCATATCAGCCAGCAGGTTCGCACCAGACACGGGAATTCTGCTCTCTTCCTCTTATGCAGGTGCAGCCATGCAGCGTGGATTCTTGGCTTGCAAACAAACAGCGGCCGGCCAACCGGGCAGATTGGATGCTGTTGCTGAGCGTCGGCTGTTGGCGTTCCTGCAGTGAGGTTGAGCGACCATTCCATGAGGCTGGGTATATATTGCCTGACCACCTATACGCGCCGCACATATATAAACAGCGGCCGCACTGCCGCCCTTTTCTTGCGGCCACAATTTTCCGTCTTTCCATTCCCCGGAACTTCCCAGGGCAGGCTACACAGAATCTCCTAGCGACGTCTCTTGCTGTTGGCTGTAGTCTCAGTTTAATTCTTGGTACTGGAAATATCCTTACGTCATATTTCGCTTAAGCAAATTACGATAAAAATGTAAAGACGCGCCGCTTTCGTCCTCGGATGTAGTTGTAATAGGTTCTAGGTGCATACCGCAATTCTGCAATCCACTCTTGATAATCCTCGACAGCTTCCAGTATCAGCTCTCGCTCAAGAACTCTGCTTCTCTCCAGCCCTAGACGTTGAGTCTCGCCAGCACGGATAATGGTTCCCGCAGCAAGAAGCAAGCTTACCTAAAGGAGAATTTCTACAAACAGACACAGCGTTGGCCTCGCGATCCTCCTTATCCGCTTCCCCACCTCACCTACTCGGATGCTTCCTCTAGAGTAGTCTGCCCGCTTTTCCCCATGGGGTAGTACGTCAAGGTACGGCCATCAAAGCTTGGCTCGCGCTACGGGTCCGTTAGATCAACAAATGACCGTTTTCATATTGGGGTAGTTGAGGCACAAGTGTAGCTCACGTAACGCATATCAATACCCGTCGCTGTTCTTTCTTATCGACCGGTTTGCAATTATTGGTGAGCGGGATTCTTCATCTTGACATGCCCAGAAGCAATTGAGAGACCGATGAAATCAATTCATGTATAGATGGCACTACGAAACATCACCTCAACTGTATGTCTATTAAGGACACGTTAGGTTACCGGGCAGGAGATGAGCTTCCGGTTAGTGATCTGCTCAATCTAACTTTAGCTAGCCCCTGCTGACCGCCTTTCACACCCGAACAGTACTGTTGAAGCGGTGGCTAAGCACATCCGGAATGCGGAGAGCTTCCGTCGTCTCCGGAGACCCGACACCCCGGTCCTAGCATCTGTCATCACACGCAGTTGAAAGAGAATAAAGGCGGCAAGCAATATTGGAACAGCCTGCTTCTGCTGCTTATATTGTCGTAGGTGTTGAGGGCCTAGAACACTTGCTATTGAATGCGTAAACATCTCTCCAAAGGAGCTAGTCTAGACCTAGACAGAATAATAAGGGACCCAGTCCAGGAAACCCATTGCCCTGGAACGAGACTATTAGAGGGTTCTTTCCTGCTCAGAAACTCCTCTTTGATACTCCAAAGCGGAATTTCGGAAGCCTCTTCGATATAAATAAATACTAGGAGCCCAACCCACGATCAGCTCTCCCTGCTCCCAATAAAAAGCTAATCGACTATCGTCAAGGCTGTTTGGAACTGCTTTTCTTTCCTCTTCATCGTACTCTGGGCCTACTCTTAGTTTCCGAGTTTCTCCATTATAAAATCCCTGTCATCTAGGGCTGTCTCTCCGTCATGGAGGAGGACAAAGTTCGTGTTGAGACAGCAGAGCACGGTAATGAAACTACTAGCAGCCATGATGCCGAAAAAACGATGCAATCCGGATCCGAGCCTGGCGCCCCCCATCTTCCTAACGAAGCCCGAGATGAGGATGTTGTGACCCTGAAGACTTGGATAGTAGTCGTGGTATGTGCAATGTGAAGCTGCATGATTCCCTCGCAAATAAAAGCCATGTTACTTACTGATACGCATAGATCCTCTCCTGCTCGTATGGCCTCAGCTTCTGGATGGTGACGGCTCTTGGAGCATGCCAGACGGCGGTTGCGACCCAGCTAGGGAATGCTTCTAATTCTGCGTGGTGGACGACAGTGTGAGTGAATTCTAGTCGAGCTTGTGTTCTAACCATCTTCTTCTAACATGCGGACAGGTACACCATGTGCACAGCGGTATGTCGATAGAAAGATGTACAATCGCAAAAACTGGGCCTGGCTGACTTTGGCAGATTAGTTTCATGCTCTTCGGCGGCAACAGCGATCTCTTTGGACGGCGTTGGTTCATCATCAGCGGCAATGTATCTGTCTTCGTTGGCTACATTGTGATTGGCTCCGCCAAGAGCACCGAGGCCATCATTGCAGGGTCCGCCTGCATTGGCATGGTAGGTTGATACATACCACGAAATAGCAGTGGCCTCCTCCTTGTCATTAGCTAACGTCGAATACGATAGGGTGCCGGTTTGTGCCAGCTGGCTGCCTTCGCCTTGCCTGAGCTGCTTCCTAACAGGATCCGCCACATTGGAATATTGATTGCCGGTAAGCCTGACCCAACCAGACATTTCTTGGCTTCCATGCTCACCTGAAATTCTGGTAGATTCCAGCACCTGGGTGGCTGTTCTGTTCGGTCCAATCCTTGGTCGTTATGCCATCGAAGAAGCTCCAAATGTGTGTTACGCCTTTCTGGTTGACTATGGCCTCCTCAACTGACCAACTGTGTAGCGATGGAGGTGGCTGTTTTACACTCCAGCAATGCTCACCGGTGTCTCATTTATTCTATTAATCTGGCTATATCACCCCCCAAAGCACCCGCGTGGCATCCCCTGGCACGAAGCGGTCCGTCAACTCGACTACCTTGGCGCTGTGTTGTTTACAACCGGTGCAGTGCTTGTCTTTACTGGCGTCATCTATACCACCATTGTTCCAGCCTCCAGCCCAAAAGTCATTGGCCTACTAGCAAGCGGGTTTGGCGTTGTCGTGCTTTTTGCGCTGTACGAGCGCTTTGCTAATCTCAAGCAACCCATGACACCACCCGACATTTTTTCCAAAGACAAAGGCCGCGAGTTTACCTTCCCCTTCATTTCGGGCACCATTGTCAACATGTTTTTCTACTCCGTTAATATTGTATATCCAACTATGATCAATGTGTTCTGGACGGACGCGACGACGCCAGTGTCCTACTCGGTTGAACTGACTCTACCACAAGGATTTGGCCTTGTCACTGGTTCAATGCTGTTGTGGTTCTTTGGGTTTGTTTCTCAATCCACAGGCTATACGAGCAGAATATTCTAACTCGACTAGTATTAAGATTGGTCACTGGAAGTGGCAATATGTTCTCAGCTTTGCAGTTATGACTGTCTTTGGAGCTCTTTTGGCCCTAGGAAAGCCAGGAAACAAAGGGATGATGATGGCATTCGTCTTCATCTGCGAGGCTGCCTACGGTTGGGCCCAGACTCTATCGTACGTTGAAATCTGTGGTCGGCTTGCTGTCATTTACTCTCTTTGGCTAATAAAGCTAGTATTACTTGGATCCAATTTGGCGTTCCCCAAACCGAGCTTGGCATTTCTGGTGCTCTTGCGTAAGACCTCCACTACTGTTCGTATCCTCTTTTGTTGGGTTATTTTCTAATTCATCTCAAGTGGTGTGGCTCGCTGGACCGGAGGTGCTCTTTCGACATCGATCTACCTCGCCATCCTCTCCAATGTGCAGGGCCACAAGGCATCCCAGATAGTACCGGCCGCTGCCATGCGTGCTGGAGCGAATGAGACCACAGCTGCGGCCCTGCTTCAGGCCATTCCTCTAGGTGCTTCCGCTATCTATGCTGTCCCAGGGGTAACTACAGCAATGATCGAAGCAGCAGGCGCTGCCTACACACAAAGCTATGTTGTCGGGCTTCGGTACGTTCTCTGCTATTAGAATATCTGTATTGAAAAGGCTAACTCCCTTTTAGGACAGTAAGCTTGGTGTCAATTGCATTTGGAGTTGTCGGCACCGTGTGCTGTGCCTTGTCTAATGATATTGGTCCGAAAATGACACCAAAGAGTATGTGTCTTTCAGTTCCAAATATAAAGCTTATCAAAGTCACAGCCGCTAACATTATCACATAGTCGAGGTGTTCTTGGAGAATGATGTGCAAAAGGATAAGAACAAATATCACTGATAATTCATGGAAACCTTCCGTGCTTCTTTAGTCTAGAAATGAAAGAAATATCTACCTCTAGATGGATTGTTTCTGAAATCTTCGATATAATACGAAACAATGCAATAATATGAAACCTACCTCTGCCTGACTTGCGTTTTCATTGGGGTACATACTTATCAACGTAAATTCTGACCAGGAATCAAAATATGCTTGCACTAATTTCAAACATCGTTCATATGGAATGCTTCCTAGCCGCCACATCCTTCTTCTTAAACAAAGGTTTCTTCCACTGCACCAGTCGCGCGTAAACAAGAGTAAAGCCACGCAGAGATGTGATAAACGATTGCCACAATGTGTAATGCGACACTTCTCTCTTTGTGAAATAGTTGCTAGCAACGGAATGCTGAGCAGTCTGAGACGCTTTGATCGCTAAAGAATCGACCAGCTCCGGGCTGCTGTCTGTGGCTGAACTACCTTCCGTCGGCGTAACTGGCTGTAGAGAGAAATAGCCTCCATATCCTAGGCGATCCAAATCCTGCTGCCAGCCGCCTGTGAAGTTTCCCGACTCAAGGGCCTCGCGGACGGCTTTGGCCTTCGTCATATAGATATGCTTGAGGCACTGGGTTGAATCCGATTGCTGCGATGCAGGTGATACAACTTCGACCACACAATTGTGCCATGCAGTAGGTACGTGGAGAAAGTCCGTGGAAGTCATTGTCGGACCAGCAGGTGAGAGCACTTCCGTGGCGCGTACATCAGGTCCGAAAAGGCGGATCCCGAATTTAGGTCCATCATTACGGTGGCTATTTTCAAAGTATTGTGTCAGCTTCAGTTGATCATATACATTAGAAAGGCGAAACATACGCATGAATAGAAAGTCGCACATGGCAAGGAAAAATAAGCTCGACAAGATTTGAGTAGGCTTGGTTTCTCTTTAATAGTTAGCGACATGTACAGGCGAAGAAAGACAAAAGTCAAAGAGTACCTGTATCATCTCAAAGGAAACTTGGCCTGCCAGTTTTCGGCGACGACTGCGGCTCAGGTTGCACGTGTAATGATTGAGTTCAAGATCCTCGAGCATAAAGCGTGAAAACCCGCGATACAGTCGCAAGATGGCCGGCTCCTGTGCGTCAATCTGAGATCGCAAAAGCGATGGATGTGCCTGGCATCCTGCCATGAGGACGCGGCGAGACAGCTCGGCGGATGGTGTCAGACTTGTACCAATGAAGTGGTCAATAGAAGGAATGGTCCGAAGCTTGTCATCACATCTAATCTGATCATGAATATGTTTGAGGCCAAACAGATCTACAAGTGATTTGAATCCAATCCGATCTGTTCCGTCGGCTGCCATAGCCTCGTTCATTTCCTTCAAGCGGCTGTTATACTCATCAACAGAACCGTCATCCACGCCAACTAATTGCGTGTTAGTTAACTGATAAGTCAAAGGAGATGGAGTGTAAGGTGGAAGAAGAGAACTTACTGCAATCACTGAATACGTGACCATCACTGACTATCCAGACTTTGGCTCCTGGTGCATACAGCTTTTCGACAGCAGCAGCAAAGCTGTGCAAGTTCTCCAGAGCCAATGCCTCACCACGATCAGGCTGCGTCCCAGCAACTTTGCTTAGGTTGGATGACTTGCACGGAAAGGCTGGCAGGCAAAACTCAACTCGGAGACCACGAGTTGTAAAGTGAGCCACCCGCTGGCGGAAAAAGGACCGGCCACCACCAGCCAACCACTGATCCTCGTCACCAATGTCGTAGCGAATACTTTTATCAAAGAGGCAGACGATTTGATCGGTGACGGCCTCCAGTGTTGAATCGCTGCTCGAAATTTTGTTTGTGGGCAATGGGATCTGGCGTAAGATCATGCAGGCAAACAGCGAGTCAAATGTGTTCATCCAAAAAGTCGAATTTCCATCAGAGATAGAATTGAAACTGTCTTGCAAAACAATACCAACAATAAAGTCATCTGCAGGCCGTTTCATCTCGTATATGTGAAAATCTTTGGCACATGGTAGAACCACAAGTACCTCTTTCACAGAGGGCTCATGCAGATCTGCGTGGCATGTCTCCGGTGTGACGTCAGGAGCAAAGATAGGCAGTTGGCATTCAATCTCCCGCCAAGATGCCTCAATGATTGGCTTCCCTGGCCCTGTGCAGAAAAGAATATCTGGGGTGTTAGACTGTGGAGAGGTAGCAAGTGTCCGGGAGTACACTGCTCGAAACCGGTGATAGAACGAGCCACTTTGGGTAGACATTCTATCTGCAAATAGTGGCAATAAGATAGAGACAATCAGAGCTTGAGTAAGGCTCAAGGGCGCTGACACATCCAAGAACAAAAAATAGCCAAGTAGATAGATAGATGCTTCATCAACGTGGAAAATCAAAGCTAAAACGGCTTGTACAGCGGCCCATACTGATTAATATAGGTAGGGCTAGCATGCAACAGCAATTTATTCAGCTTGACGCCTTCAAATGCTACTATGGACGTGTGTGCTTCCGATTTTACGAACAAGAAATCATTGTCTCCGAGGGAAGCACGAGCATTATGAAAATAATCTCAACACATCCTATCTTCGGTGACTCCATAGCCACAGAGAGCCCCCAAATCTCACGCAGCCAGCTCATTTTCTTTACTTAGAACACAGAGGCGTATCTGCTATTATCATGAGGGTTGCACAACTTTGCTTCGGCGTATCAGCATACCGTCCTTCCACTAGTTGTACCACCCATCAGCACTGCCGCCATTTTGGAGTCCGGCCACATTTAGGAGGCCAACATCTAGTTTCTCGTCTGTCTAATGGCTAGAATCCACTGTTGTGCTACAGAATAATGTCACTACTGGGCGTGAATAACTTAGTTAACAGTGAGACCACAAATCCCCTGCCCGACATCCCTGGCAAGAAAACCCAAGACCTATTCGGGAATTTGTATAGCAGAGCGAATAAGAATCCCACGGCTGCCAAGCCGCAGCTTGTACCACCAATCCTTCTCAAACATGCTCTCGTATTTATATTTCCTCTTTCGATATCAAATCCCTGTTTCTTAGACTAGCATGAGGGAATTACCTGGGTTCCAACAAGGTATACGATATTCAATCTCTTGTTAAAGGGGATGCTGTTGCTTTTCTCAACCATTTTCTCATTAGCTGATGCATCCTTGGGCGCTGCTACTCACGCTTCTCATCCCCATTTACCATTGCGGCTGCGGCGGCAGTACCACCTAGGTCGGGTACAGCGCCACAATCCTATACTCAGCCTAGTTTGTAGAAGGACAGCTTCCTGGTTGCCTTAGCGTGTAGGACGCAGAGACGATTATGCAGCATGGTCGAAAGAAGAGTTCCAGTCAGAATCTGGTCAATCCTAAGTCTCATTTTCAAGGACCATGGCGTTCTTAACGACTGTATACGTCTTCCTTAATCTGTTATTCTTCATCCCATCCCAATCTTGCTACTTTGATAGACGTCACTAGCCAATCATGTCCACTTCATTTTCACAATGGCTACAGCTTCTCCTGATGTTTCTTCGTGGAGTAGCTACCATTACTACCACAGCTGTGTGTTTATTTCTCATGGTGGATCTCATTATATACTTGATATTTCTTCGTCCACCAAAGGAACCACGAGGTATTCCCGCCGTACCGTTTTGGTTGGCCTTGCTACCACTTGTGCGAGATGTCGATCAAGCAGACATGTACGCTCAATACATGGAGAAACCTCTAAGACAACACGGCGCCATCAAGATCTTCTTTGGAGCACGGTGGAATGTGCTGATACAACGACCAGAGTGGCTAGCAGAGGTGTTTCGTCATGAAGAAGGGGGCTTTGAAAAAAGCGGTAATCATGAGAAAATACCACACAGCGTGTTGGCGGCATTTCTCGGCGAGAATGTGATCTCAGCGCGAGGAGATGTGTGGAAGCAGTTTCGGGGGGTAGTACGGCCTGGTTTGCAACGATCTTTTGAAGTGAGACCTCTGATCTCAAATGCAGAGCGACTGGCACACCTACTGTTAGACGAAAGGTCTCCAGACAGTAATAGTGTTGCTGTTCAAGAGCTGTTACAACGCTTTACGATAGCCAACACGGCAGAAGTTCTTCTAGGACTTGGTACCTTCCAGGTTAGTATCTTCTACAACTCTCGTCAAGCCCTTTTCCGATATCCATCTACTACACCCCCCACATAGTTGCCTATTCTAATATATCATGAGACCCTGGAGCGTGCAGATGCTCCTCTACACCGACTCCAGTCGTCCGTCAAGCGGGCCATATTTCGCCCCATATTTATGAACTTTCCCTTTCTCGACGCCCTGCCTATACCAAGCCGCAATGATGCCCGTCAGTTAGCGCGAAGCTTCACGGATTCATTGCGAGATCGGCTAGAACAGACAGTGGCCTCTACCTCTGAGCCGGCCAATGCTGCGACAGTCGGCGTTCGCCTCCTCGATGCGATGCATTCAGGGGCGCTGACGACTCGCCAGTTCCGTGACAACCTAACCGTCACATTTGTGGCTGGTCAGGAGAATCCTCAGTTGTTGCTCATCTCCTCACTGTATCTGCTAGGAAAACATACAGACATACAGAATCGCCTTGGCCAAGAAATCCAGAGCTCGAAAGTGGTCTCGTCGGACGATACCGATTCCTCACCACTACTTGAAGATATTCAGCGCTTGGCTAATTTGCCTCTGTTAACGGCCATTATCTACGAGACTTTGAGGATGTACCCGCCAATTTCGCAGCTTATTAACCGCCGTGCGGCCAAAGATCTGCTGCTAGAAAGCACAGGCACTACTAAAGGGTCTTCCCAAAGCGTGGCCGGGATAATTCCACGAGGTACTTACGTGGGCTATCACTGCTACGCCACCAATCGTGACCCTGGGGTCTGGGGCCAGGACGCAGACGATTTTCGGCCAGAGCGGTGGTGGGCCGACTCGACTTCCACCGACATGCGTAAGATGAATGTCGCGATCCAACAAAAGTATCGCCGGCACCGTTCACGGGCGGAGTTTGTCTCATTCCACGGAGGGCGACGCGCATGCTTGGGCGAGAAGTTTGCGATGTTGGAGATGCGGCTCACACTGGCGGTGCTAGTCCAGAGATTGTCATGGAAACTCGACCCTCAATGGCCAGAGAGAATGACACCGGTGAGTTGAACAGACCCCCGCACTGTCTTGGCCTGGTTAGCTTCCATGTTACCCCTGCTAACTCACCTCGCCATCAGGCCGGACCACTGTATCCACGAGCTCTACGTCTTGAGATCGAGAAGAGACTAGTATGAAAGGAGATCGGTGAAAGGTATTACAGTCATACAAAAGAAGTCCAGCAGGAGGAACAAGTTACGGATATTCTGTAATTTTACGTAACTGATAGCAGACATCACATTCCCCAAAGCTAAATTAAGAACTTTACTTTGTAACTTCAGCCTTGCTCTATTATCTTGCTTGATAACTTGCTCAAATGTAGCAGTGGATGATCATTTCCTAAATGCTGCAGCGCTTTTCTCTATTAGGTATATGAGGTAGCTCAAAACCAGCCCCTAAAGGACAGTTGCTGGGCGTTAACCCCAAATGGCCCCATAAACCTGCTCATTCAATACGACTAGAAAAGACCGAATAGAGAGGGCATTGCAGCTCTCAACGATAACCGGGGCCTCGGATTTCCGTATTAGAGTTCTCTAAAACCGTGAGATGCTTAGCTTGGGTGACAATAATATGGCTGTTGACCACAAGAAATGAGGCAGTGTCAGGTTGTTATTTTAATTTTATTCCCACATGTAGTTTATTTTACGTCGGACCCCAAGCCATCCCTTAAACGACACTCATTTGCTGCGTATTATCTGTATTGCCAATGCTTTAACCGGTGCCTATCTGAGTTTGATTTGGCAGTAAAGTACCACATATTTAGAAAAATGCCCATAGCATCTCGAACAACCTCTTTCTGCTGCTGCGTAGTATCATTTTGGGCAATTTTATTCCGACGACGTTTCGGATGACGCCAATGGTGTCTTGGCATCCTGAATACCCTTCGAGACGTCTACCCACAAGTACAACCCCAGAGCAATCAACATCAAAAAGAGATTCGGCAGCATGGGGTAGCGCAGGTTGTGTGTGTGGTTTTGAATGACACCTTGGACAAGTGGGTTGATCCACCCGGTGGCCAAATCTAGAGTGATCTCGAGGCCAAAGTAGAGGGCTTCGCTTCCAGCGGGGATGAACGATGAGAAGAGCATGCGGTTGTACGCACGCAAAGCACTGCTAGTACTCATGAACAAAACTTGAGCCACCCAAAATTCGGGAACGTGCTTGTACCCAACGGTGACGACGTGGGTGCTAATACCTAAGCACCCCCAGAAGACACAAAGAATGTTGACGCTGAGAAATGCGTACGCCCAAAGTTTGACGGAAGACGGTGAGACAAATCTGCGGTTAGTGGTCTTGGAAAAGGCCAACATCCATGACAGTGACCCCATGCAGGCAAATATCACCGACGTAAAGGAATAGACCGTGTAGATGCTGCTTCCCGATGTGATACCGGCGACTTCCAGAAATAGTGAGCTAAGCAGGCCAAGAAAGTTGCTATACGCTGTGTTCCACAGGACCCAACCAATACAGAGCTTGAATGCCTGTGGGTAACGTGGGATAGAGCGGAGAAGAAAAAGCCCTGGCCAAGTTAGTGAAACGGGATGGGCGCAGCAAATCTTTCTACCAAATGGAGATAAATCTTACAAGTGCGAAATGGCAGTAATAGAATGTTTTGATCCTTCGGCTTAACCCTCCCCGGGACATCAGGGAGAAGAAACCAGCCGGCCGTAGCAATTACGACTAAGCGAGGTTAGAAATTATCCCAATAGAAACATTCGCGTGTAGTTAGCTTTGTCTTACTCGTGATACAACCAGCAATCGTAATAGCAAGTAGGTAGCTGTGCCAAATTGTCAGATTTAGCTGTAGATATGGCTGGAAGAAAAAAATGTGATACTTACTTTGAATAGCCAGCCGTCACATAGCTGCCACGCGAATATACCAGGATCACGCCTATCAGCAGTGCCACAATACCACCGACGTTACCCGAAACTAGTCCCAAAACACTGACGCGGCTGCCCTTTGTCCATGTATCCCGGTCTCGAGGGGCGATATCGGTGCTTATGCGGTCCTCCTCGGCTACCTGTTGGCCAAACCCTCCAACTGAACGCATGAACATTGGCACGTAGGATGCCTCGATGACTGTGTAGATACCTTGGACAACAGTCAAAGCACAGTAGAGACCCGAAAGCACATTCAAGTTGTGGTAGTTCTGTGTTGTCAGAGAGGCAAATGGGAGGGCCAGAGTGCCAAACACGTAGATGGAAACCATCAGCATGGGTTTGCGGAAGTTAGCAAAGTCAGCTGTGCCGGCCACGATGATGGCTACGATGCCCTCCAACGCGCGGCCGATAGCTCTAAGGTAGAGCCTAAACCTGTTGTTAGAATATATTTAAGAGGGCCACACAGGTTTCCCAAGAGGAGAGCACAAACAGATAACTCAGGTAGTCTATCTCGTGGCCGCCGAAACGCACAGCACAAGAAATAGCACCGCGTTTGACACAGTTTTTGTCGCTTCCGGGGACATGCCCAACTGCATTCGCCGTGGCTTGGATACACGCCCCGACGTAGTTGAAGGTCATGCTGCTTGTTGGGCCAGTTGAGAAGCAGAGAACGATCCAGCCCCATAGAGCGGAGGTCTTGCGCAAAGGAGCAGCGGCGGTAACAGCAGCAGTGACACTGGCCGCAGATACAGTAGGATCATCGAGAACACGAGGCGGTTCTCGAGCACTAGGTGCGAAGAGGCCATCAGAATCAGACCTAAAGTCTGTCTGCTTGGGTGCCTTGTCAATGCTGCCATCTTGGCTGTCTTGGTGTTTTATTGCCTCCATTCTAGGTGAATTATTCAATAGTTCGCAACACTGTATATACTATGCGTGTGTGAGTCTCTGATTCAAGGCCTCCAAGAAAAGTGATAATGGGACGATGTTGGAGTGAGGTAGGCATAAGAAATTACAGTGTGTTGTAATGCTAGAAGAACCCACGGAATCAGACTTGCGATACTCACATAAGCTAGCAGAAGCGATGGAGCTAATGCAAGAACATGTAAGGATATATAACAAAAAGAATAAAGAATATCACGTAAAGTCCGAGGATTCAAACAAGAGGTAGGAGGAGATTTCGAGGCAAGGCGGCCTACAAGTAAGGCAAGGCAGGGAAATTACAAAAAAAGCAACGGGGTCACAGGACGCGTGGAAAGTGTGACGGTGGAAAGGCACCAAGGAATCCTTTTCTGGAAACCATAAAGAACCTGCGTGTTTACATGTTGGGCACCTTTGCTATTCTAGATCCAGCAATCCGGGCATTATGGTTTCCATTTCACATCTATTAAGCGCCGCCATTCCGTTGCCATATCCAGTAAACAGCCGCCTTCCCACGCTCCGATAGTTTTACTTGCTCATAGATGAGACTCTAGCTTCCTAAACTGCCTCATGAACCTGTAAAAAGTCCTCTTGGAAGCATATGCTAGATTTTGGGTGTGTCCACGATCTCAGGCATCCTTAGAATTGCTGGTTTATTGCCAAGAGCTCAAAGCCCCTTGTATTGTGCTCAATCATGCTCACGAATCCCTCGGGACAGCCCGACTAGCTCGTCGCGCGAGAATTGTAGTCTTACGGGTACATGCCCCATAAGGAGTGGGCGGAGAATAAAATAAACTGTAGAAACGAAAAGCAAAGAGAACTAAGCGATATAAGCTTCCCTGCTGTTATGTTTGTTCTCACATCTAACTCCTACGCTTACTTCTGAGCTTCCACCCTGGACGTGACGCTATGCCAACGTTGGTCCTCACATACACTCCGTCCATAGCTAGCGTTTGCTCTTTCTCGCTCAATTTCGCTCAGAATGAAACCGTTGTAGTCACCAGGCTGGCCTGGGACATTCTAGGAAGTCTTAGGCGGGAGTGTCCTGCAAAGTCTTCACCCCGGTACACGGGTCCTTTCGTGATTAGGTGTAAGAGCTGGGCCGCATAAGCACAAACTGTGAGCTGCTGACGAACAAGGCGCAGATGCCGTATCGAACAGTCGCACAACATGCAGTCAGCAGGAAGGGAATGGGGACACTGATGATTGCAGAAATACACAAGGCATTGCTGGCGTCAAATACGCAAATACGGGGCAGCAATAGCAGCTCCGTGCAGGGGACTGCAGACCCGTGCAGCGAGAAACTGGGATGGAGGAAACTCAAGGCCCCTACACAAGCTAGTATACTGCAATAAAAGCACCTGGACAACCACTCCTACTTTAATAAAAGAGATGGTCTATGCACTCTGATATTTCTTTGCCAGGTACATCACTACCTACATGCCATGGGTTCTTCCGCTGGCGACACGGCTCAACCATATGTTTCGGCTCCAGCTCCGGCTCAGGTCCCGTCTGAAGTCCCGGTTCCAGGTCCAGCAATGCCGGAATCTGCAGAAAGACATGTCTTCCCGGAGAAACAAGCCGGGGCAGTTTCATCTGCAACCTCAAAATCTTTATCTTCAGAATCCGTTCCGACAATTCCACCAGCTCCTCCAGTTCCCTCCGTTCCATATTGTGCCTTCTCTCCGGCCCGCCGCCGGTACATTCTCGGACTTGTGACATCAGCTGGTGTTTTCGGTCCCCTTGCAGGAGGCATCTATCTGCCAGCGCTGCCTATACTGGCGGCCGAATTTCATGTTGGCACAACAGCTGTCAATGCCACCGTTACGGTTTTCATGGCTGTCTTTGCTGTCGGTCCTCTTTTTTGGGCCGGCTGGGCTGATTGGCGTGGCCGCCGACCTCTGTATGCAGCGTCGCTTCTCATATATGTGGTAGCCAACATCCTCTTGGCGGCGCTTCCGGCCAATTTTGGTGCCTTGGTGGTGCTGCGCATGGTCCAGGCATTCGGGTCGTCGGCGGTCGTCTCGCTCGGTGCTGGCACCGTTGCCGATGTGTGTTTCCTCCTCCTTCTGGGTGTGTCTGCCATGCTTACCTAGACTTTTTGCTGATGCCAACTTTCTAGATCACAGAACCAAAGAAGCGCGCAACGGCCATGTCCATCTTTTTGCTCGGTCCTCAATGCGGTCCTATCCTTGGGCCTGTACTTGGTGGTGCCTTTGCTGGAAACGCATCGTGGCGCTGGATCTTTGCCTTTTTAGGTAGGCCGACTCTTTCTTCAAGACGAGAGATCCCGATTATAGCGAGCAGTTGCTGACTCGTTAGCTATTGGCGCTTTCACACTCTCTCTTCTCATTGTTTTCACCTTGCCTGAGACTCTGCGGTGCCGGGTTGGAAATGGTGCCATCTTCGTTCGACAAAGGGACAGGAACCGAACCTGCGGAAGCATGTCCAACTATTTTGTCCTCGGCTATCCTCCTCATCTAGCATCGCCTCTTGCTGCTCCTGAAGATCGTGGCCCGCCACCACCGAAACCGACATTACAAGGCTATTGGCGCCTATTTTCATATGCTCCTATCGGTATCGTTTCGGCAAACACGGCCATCCTCTATGCCACCTACTTCGCAATTGCCGTAGACCTGCCCGACCGCCTTGGATCAGCGCCCTATAATTGGTCAACTGCAGCAGTTGGTGCAGGCTATTTGGCCGTCGGGTTGGCCATGGTAATAGGCTCAACATGTGGCGGAGGAATGTCGGATTGGCGGCGGAAACGCATGGTGGCCACCCTCCAGAATGACAGGGCAGAAGATGGAGGCAAGCCAGAGGTTGAAACCAGTAAAGGCCTATCTTCAGAAAGCATTCCGCCAGAAAACCGCCTGGGGGATCAGATCTGGGGCGTATTGATCTGTGCGGCTGGCTGTTTGATGTATGGATGGTTTCTGGCGAAGCACATCCATCCAGCGGCAGTACTTGTGGCAACCTTTTTGAGTACGCAGGCTCTCCTTTTCCTATTTCCCCTGTTTAGATGTACTGACATCTCCAGCTGGTTTTAGTATGAGCTGGGTATTCGTGGCCACGACAGCGTTTTTGACCGAGTGCGTCCCTCAACAGGCGGCTGGCGCATTTGCTTTGGGCAACATGCTTCGCAATCCTGCGGCAGCTGTGGCAGCCGTAGTGATGCCTTCATTGACAACCCGTATGGGAGTCGGCTGGTGCTTCACGGGGTGGGCCATTCTCGACCTTGTCCTCGTTGGTGGTGCTGTTATAGGTAAGATGCTGCTTATTCTGTATCGTGGTTCCCTCTGATGACAATTTCCATCGAAACTAACTTGTCCCAACAAGTTCTTCGCATTCGTGGCCCGTACTGGCGTAAGAAGAGAAACGAACAAATGGCAGCTGCCAAACAGAAATCAGTGTCAGGGAAGCCCTGAAGTTTTTTCGCTGGCCCAAAGCATTGAGGAAGAGGACAGATTCTAGATTCGCACGAAAGAGAACCACTGCTAAAGATAAAGCATCCCCCTCACGAGTCCCAAGGCATGCCATGCTTTTATCTATTGAACAGGCTCTATATATATCCCATCATAAAATCATAGCTATTTTAGTTTGCTCAATTCATGGGTCGTCGTCGAAAAGGCCTGCCAGGTGTTCTGACTGAAATGGGTTTGCCTGCCAGGTTGCTGCCGTTTGTGTGTCTTCTTCCATTGCTGCTCTCCGTTCTGCCTTTGTTGCCGCCGCCGCTGCCAGCTGTGCCGTTTCAGCTGCCGCAGATGCTGCCGACTGATTTCGTTCACGGTATATATCCCGAATCTCCCGCTCTTTATCTTCTCCGCGCCATGTACGGCCTTGTAAGTGGCGGAGGCATAGTAATTGGCCGTCGGTTGGGTAGTATAGCCAGCAAGCCCATCTATACCACATCTTCGGATCGTGCTTCATCTGGGAACGGGCCCGCTGGCCGACGTGATCTTCAATGAAGTCACCACGGCCGACGGCGAGGCGTGTCGAGAAGACGCGGTTGAGGTAGTGGCTGGCTGAGGCAATATGAGTCTTATCATGCCAGAAAAACAGGGGAGTGAGTGGCACAACAGAATGTGGGCTATTTTGTGTCGACGGTACCGAGTTTGAGGATTTTGCGTTGGTTTTTGTAACCATCGACCGCGTAGGAAACTCGCGTTTGAGATTGATCGTGAGAGACCGGAGAGAAGGAAATCTGATGACATGGGAAGAAACAGCATATCGCAGCATGCGAACCGAAGGCATACAAATGTAGCGGATGGGAGCTGGCACTTCCTCATCATCGTCCTCGTCCTCATCCTGGTATGAGCTGATATCAGAAAGTTCCATATCCTTACGCTCAAGCTCCAAGTTGCCCAAATCAACCAAGATGGCACTTTCTCTGCTTTTAGTTTCGGGCTCCGATGTCTGCTCAGCGGCGGAAGACAGATCTCCTCTTGTAGCCAATTCGGTGTCCCCTACGCCTTCCGTCTCAGCTGCTCCGTCGATCGGTTCTTGCACCGGCTCTTCTCCAGCGGGAGAGGGCGACCCTGCTACCAGAGCTTCCGACGCGCACATCACATCCAGCATTGAAGCCACAGGAATGTCTGCTGCCAGAGTCCAGTCATGCTGCTGTATCCAAACGTACGGCGTCTTCGCAGCACGCACCGCTGTTCGGACCGCCAATCCAAAGCCAAGACGGGCCGCTGGCTCAAGAAACGACACCGTCCGAGGCTGTGCTGTCTGTGCAGACGCCGTAGCCGCAGCTGTAATGGTCGTAATTGTAAATTCGACAGAATTATCGGCGATGAATGGCGAGCCATATTCGGCCAGTCCCGATTCAGTCTTGGTTACCAGCTCCGGAGTCTGGTCGTTGTCGCCTGTGAGCGCCCAATAGCGCATGACCAGGCTGCGCACGTTGCTTTTGTAGGCCTCATAGCAGAGAGCCTCCTCAGCGGTGACACATCCGCGCTTGAGGCGCGCCCGAGGCATAACATGGTCATAGGTGTCGAAGACGACCGTCACGGGACAAGCCAAGAGAGGAGAGCAATGCGCGCGAAAGGAGGCGAGCACGGCCGACAACAGGTCGGTGGACGGCGCCGAAGGGGTCGGAGACGTAGTGATGACCACAGTGAGCAGCTTGGCAACGTCGAACGGCTGCGGCATCAGCAACGGTGGTGGTGGCGGCGATGGCTGTGGTAGCGGCTGTGGGGACAGAGCCGCATTGATCGGCGCGGCCATGGTTTCCGGTAAGAGCTGCCGAGCAGATGCGTGTAGGCCGCCTGGCGGAGACGGGAATGGTCAATGGGGGAGGAGCTGGTCTAGGGCCATGCTGCGGAGTGCCAAAGATGGGGCTGGTGCAGCTCTGTTGGTGCTTTTTGTGATGCGTCTCTCGTTCGGATGTGGTCGTTTAGCAAAATGGTTGAAAAATTGCGCGCTTGTGTGAGGCTGAAAAAAATGCTGCGAAAAATTGTACTGCGGGCGCCACCCTTCAGGCTCCACCACCAGCGTTGGTGTAGTCTAATGGATAACCACCCAATGGCAACAGGTTGGAAGATGCTTTTCTTTGCATCGTGAAGCTTTCCGCGTTCCAAAATTGACCTTTTTTACCATTAGTAATGATTATATTGAACAAAGGAGTCCTAGAATAAAATTAGCTATACGTAACGGGGTCAAATTTGGAAGGGGCGCCGCCAGCGGCGAACGGAAGGTACGATGCTAGAACAACTCTAGCTTAGAGTTCGCTACGAATATTGAGGCTTGGGAGTATCCAAAAAAATATTCAGAACCTTTCCAGCTCAGGCACACATTGTGGTCATCATAAGCTCTACTTTCCAGACCTGTCCCACACCCGTATTCAATACGACTAAAACCTGCACCAGCTTACATCACCACCATTTCTCACCGCCGATAACGCTGAAAAAGTCTAGACGCCAAGCATCTCCACCTTGTACAATCATCTAGATCACAGACTGTTCTACTGGGAGTTGAGGTCAGCTGTCGGCTGCTTACGGTCAAGTAATCGGTGTGACGAGATTCAGCAGATTGATGCCTTGGCCAGATACGGCGTGATGCGGCATCGCCACCGAAGCCGACAGCTTCATAGGCTTGAAATGAAATGCATGGGAGAGAACGCAGCAAAAGACGGCAGGTAAATTCTGGATAGGTTCATAGGCGGCAACCAGAATTAACAGCAGCGATCTACGGCCAAAATCAAGCTTCTCCCGCCGTTGTCCTTTTCTCGTTTGATGGCACTATAACACCGTGATTGACCTGTGGAAGAGTACACTGTGGGATGGTGAGATGGCGAGCTTAATGGAAGTCTCGTTCTCGTTTGCTAGAGCGAACAGGAACATCGTCAATTATGGCAACCGCCTTGCTCCTCCCCCTGGTCCTCTACGTCTGCGCTCTTCAATGCTCTGCCTTGATGGCCCGAAACCAATCCCGGTCATATGGTCACAGGCTTTCCAAGGCGTCTTTAACCCCCGGATCCGGATTGGTTGACGGGTCTATTGCCTCTATCACATCCAGTTTTTGCCGCCGATCGACAAAGGCACCACAAAAGAAGAGACGATAAAAGAGGCACAAAAGCCAAGGTTGAGAAGGCCAGCAACGCAAAACGGAATTTACGCGGTGCCGAGTTGCTTCCTTGGTCCTGTGACGTATCCCTTTTTAGCTCCCTTTTTCTTCCTTTTTTTCTAATCGAATTTCAGCTCACACGGTTTGCCAGTGAACAAGTCTTGCTTCCTACAGAGTGGCAATGCTTTTACAAGTAATCCTACTCAAAGTCGCATTCACCGGCCTTATTTTTGGGCATAGTCTGGGGAAATTTGCCGCCGTTGTTGTCTGCAATATACCGCCGTATATACTTTGACGAGTACGACGTATGTATTTCCTCACTTGACCCTCTTCGACGCATTCTCTGGTTCGGCTTAGTGGGTTGCGATGGGAAGAAGAAGGGTGACCAATGTTCTCCAAATTCGAGGCATCCTGTTCCCCATATTTTTTCTTTTTTCCAGAATGCAGGTCCTATGAGCGTACGGCCCACACCCCAAACGAAAAATTGGAGTACGGAGTGTGGCCTTCACATAACAAGAAAGATAGTTATCCCGTCGCAATTGCCGCAGAGTGCATCCGGAGTTAAAGATCCAGCGTGACCAGAAAAAAAGGCGATTTTTGCTAACGAGAACCTCGCACTGTATCGTCTAGCATCTGTACTTTGTGGGGTTGTAGTTAGCCCATGTGGCCTGCCAACTCGTTTTCGGAGACGCAATGGAGCTACTGATTTGCCCATAGTACAAGCACATACGAGTACGCAAGTAATAAAAGGTGTCGGACTGTAGTTGTATTTACGGAGTGCTCGTACTCGTACATGCTCGTATTGCGTGCCAGAGAGCCGATCTGGCAGCCCTGGTTCATAAATGAGTATTTAGTGAGGTGGGCATCTTTTGCTGATAGAATCAGAACATTTTAGGACATCAGGGGAAAAGGGGCAGAGCAGGCATTAGCCAGACTGGCCCCGGGGTAATGCGGAGGAAGCGTTGTGGACAATTCGTACGAATATGTACTAGTACGGATGTACGAGTATTTAGCAGGAATGCTGATGGCCTCTCTCCCCACCTGATCCCTTGATCCCCAAGTTGTTGGCGTTCTCTCCATTCGCGTTGGATGGAAGACCCGTTATACGAGTGTTGAAGCACAGTGACTGGTCGAGGAAAGGCGTCTACTTCGTACTAGTTGGGTTGGCAGAGTTTTGGGGCAGCGCTACGTACGCCGAAATTTCAGCGATGCTAGGCTTCCCCATATTTTGCCTCGCATGGGGCTGGGAGATGGAGACAGCACGGAGCATGGAGAAGGATGTGGGGAGATGGAGAACAACTGGGGCCAATCACGCTTGGTGCCATTCAAATAGTGGACTGGAGCCGGTGTGCTCGGTACAGTGCACAGTGCTTGGAAACTGACAACTGCTGTATCTTGTTTCGCTGATCCATAGCGTACTGCTCGGGGACGATTATGTGGGCATATGGCCTCACGAGATTTACTTGAACTGGAAAGAAGCAAGAAGATCGAGCTGAACGGGCTTGCCTATCGAACCGAGTACGGCGTTCGAAAAAAGACAGATGGACGCTTATGCTGAGAGCCCAAAATCTCAAAGAATGGAACAAAGGCCCAGGCAGGCAACTGACTAACGAGACAAACGAAGTCGGGTACTTCGACCCGAACAAAAAGAAGCATACCAACGGCAACGCGCCAACTCCGGATTGGCACACTCACATGTGCTAGCCCTCACGTGTGCCATCAGCTGGGCCTACGAAACCAGCTTGGGACTTCTCATCGCGGTAATGGGCCGCGCTTTTTTTTCGAACATCACATCGACGGAGCATGACACGGAATTGTTGGAGAAGCAACAAGATTAGACAGAAAACGCCTGGCTCTGGTCGTTGTATCTCGTTTTCTGTTGTACTTTACGTCCCTTGAGGTCCAAAGTACCCCTCGCAACCCATGTTGGCCGAAGGCAACCCAAATGCTGTTGAGGCTTGCAATTTAACTTGTATTGCGGCATCGTCCTTATACTGTATCGAGGCCTCACTAGGCCCCATTTCGTGTGAGGATGTAGTGGCTTCGGATCCCTGCACAGGGACATTTCTTGACCGATTTCTGCCATATTGCAAGTAGTGAAGGTTCCCGAGATCTGCACCCCAGACTTCCTGCCACGCCTTGGTCTCCGGTCACAGTTGTACACTATGCTTTGTCCATGGCCATGGGACCACGTCCGTGATGAAGGGGCTCCTCCCCATCAGACGTCCCGTATGGACTAGTTAGTGCACAGAGACTGCGGAGCAGACGAATACTGATGTACCCTACGAGCACTCCATAGACATCGACTTGCGCCTGACCCCATAATCCATCATCCATTGTTTTCTTCTGCACATCCCCTGGCACCATTCCCGATTGGACCCCAAATCGGGGCAGGCTTGCCTCTTTCGGACTTGGTGCCAGCATTCCATGGCACTTTTCAAGAACGTCTTTGGCTGTTCTGTCCTACTGCCGTGGAGACGATGGGGGAACGAAGCCCGGTAGGGAAGAAATGGAGGCGTTGCGCCCGCGGTGACTTGATACTGGAGCAGCGACGATGTGGTAGATGCCTCAAGCAAACATAAAAGACTACGGCCAAGTGTTTTCTAGGCCACTTTGTAGCTCCATGCATAGATTTTGGCTCTCTTTTAAAAAAAATATGGGGAATAAGCACGGAAGCGATATCACAGGGTGGAAAAGCAGAGGCAGGTACTCATGTAGCCGTAGTCTCGAGCTTGGCGAATTGGCGAGATGCCGCATATAACAGGGAAACTCAGATACACCGAGGCAAATGAATGCATGCTACGAGTACTCGTAATTGGTAACGAGGACACGATAATACGAAATCAGTGCGGATCAAATATGAACAGGGAAGCCTAATGCGCAATGGCGCTACTCTAGTTTGTCGCTGGTGGCAGACCAGGCGATGTGACGATGCAGCAGCCACGCAGTAGCCTACTATTATGCTCCAGAAAGTGACTCCGATGGATCCTATTTTTCATTTGCATCGTCAGGTTGTACTCCGGCGGCGTGTCTGCTAGGCCTGCCTTGGATGTCCCAGAGTCAGCATGAACCAGGAGCTGGTGGCGAAGTAACTACTCGTAGAAAAATCACCACGGATTCAAAATTACACTGCTATATATGTAGAGAAACCTTATACTTATACGTAAAACGACAGCTCTAGTCTCGAGAAACCCCACTGCGCCGTCACCAAAACACGAAAAACCAAAATGGCTTCTTTTTCAGCGCCTTGAGAGAATCCGCCACCCCTGGAAGGAAACGTGGAGACTAGGGAAAATGGGGGAAAGCTGGGGAAAGCAGACGGGACAAAGTTCTCGACGGGGAGGACAATTTGAAGTGGGAAGAACCCACGAGCTATTCAAGATAGCTCTTCGGATAGGTCGATGGGCAAGGTCTCATTGGCCTAGTTTGCATACGGCACTATGACACAGCACACACATTTGCACACACTCCTGCAATTGTCGGCCGTGTTCAACCGAGAAGCCGAGCTCACCCGCCCACACTTTCTATTCGTGCACTGAATATGCTGCCAGGTGGTCGAGTGCGCAGGAAATACACCGCGATTGGAGTTGACCACGGCCAATACCACACAGGCAAGCAAATACGTGTCTTCCATCTGCCCGGGTGCGGCACCAGTGCAAAGAAACTAGACGCCAAAGAAAACCTGTAGCAAGAAGTCGGCGGCTCCAGTAGCCGTAAATAAAAGGCACAGTTGCAGAGACCCCGTGAACTCGTGAAAACAGCAGGCGTCAGCTTGTCCCTTCGATCCACCTCTTCATCCTTCATCCGCTTTATAGATATGCACTCGTACGTGGCCCTTTACGATTCTGTTTTTGTCGGCGCCAACATAGCTGAATGCGGCTACGGTTACTGATGCCCACATGAACCTAGCTCAACAGTCAGTGGCCTTTGGGCCATAATTCCTCGAACAGCAACTTCCCCCCTTGATTCAAGGTGCTGCCATGGCCGGACCTTTTCCGGGCAAAAACACCAACGAACCTATCGTGCCGGGCAGGAACGGGGTAGCCGCCACTAGGGGGCATAATGCAAGATACCTACACTACTCCGTGCTCGTAGTCTTGGTGATGCGGTGCCACATGAAGTGAGAACGGGGGTGGAGTCATACTGATTCCAATCCAGTACGACGACGAATACGGAGTATGTATGTCTTGGTTCCCATGCTATTCTGTGTCTCCACTTCATTAGCTGCCCAGCTTTCCTCGTCGGATGTATCAAAGCCATATCAAAGTCCCCAACGATTCTGCAAAGGGACAAGAAAAGGAAGCAAATGCCATAAAGTGGACCACCTGCTGTGCGGTTCCGTCTGGGGTAGACAGGGATGCTAGACATCTGTTGGAAGGCCCTATGGGGCAGCCACAGAATATGTTCATGTGTTTACGGCCATATCCGCACATAGTTGTAGACTCGGCTAGGGGAGTCGTAGAGAGTCAGCTGCTGGCTAGAATCGAAGACCGAGCATAACAGGTGAGTGCTAGATTACTCGTGCACGTATCCTGCGGCAGAATGCAGACCTTCATAACGATTTGCCCAAAGCTCGGCTATGGCTGCTTACGACAGACTGTCAAGGAAGCAGGGCAAATGAGCCGCAATCAAGCACGTTATGCGGCGGCGCCACACTTCTCTACAGCAGCCGAACCTGTCGTGCTCGATTTTACAGACGAAGTTGCATCCTAGGACATGTGCGTGCAACTGCATATATGTACGAGTGTGGCCATCCAAACAAGTTCATAGAACGAACATGAACATAGTAACTGCTCTGTAGCTATGTACAACGGACACTCATAAGGGTTGGCACCGCATAGAGACAAAATCAGGCACCACAGGATGGCATTCTCGCACTGTCCATGAAAGTGGTTCCACTGCGAGCGAGAGTGTGTGTGGATCTTGACCCGAAAATTGTTCACTTTTTCTCTTTTCATACCTCGAAGCACTCTTGGAATCTAGCCCCTGACAAGACCGGCTCGCACGAGCACTTATCTTTGCGTGATACGGAGCACACGCACTCGAACTCGCTTGTGTTCGAGTACATGCGCCAGCATTCGGCACAGCTTCAAATGAATCTGCGAGTACATACGCGACGTCTTATGCAGCATTTTAGCAGATGGACTCGCCTCTCACGATGCGGCTGCCGTGTCCCGTGTCTGGCCGTGCAATACCACTATCTTGTAATCCCTAGCCCCCCCTGCAAACTCTGACCAAGTTCATTGCTTATGCAGGCATATATTCTAGGCGATGGATCGAGCGGATAGAAAGGATGGGTGGTGGTGGGTGGGTGGCTGGTCTCGCAAGTACTCCGTAAGCTAGCAAATAGTCGAGGAAAATTGGCCCAGGCAAGATAAACAGCCAACGACAAGGCGCAAAAAAGCAGGGTACAATCTTAGATACGCAAAAACGGCGGCGGCTGTTGGTGCAGAGCGGAAAGCCGTCGTATACGAGCAGTTGTAGGCCAACGGCACGAGCGTTATTTCCATTGTGTGGCCGAGTCCAACCAAAACCAGAGCCTGCAAACCTGGGGAAAGCTGGCTTAGGACGCAACGCAGTAGGCTGCTAGGTCTTAGCGCCATCCAGTCTAATATTTCGTACTCGAGAGAACGCATGAGAACCGCTGGAACCAAGCAATTAGTGGCTGTGTGCAGTAGCGCAACCGTAGCGCAACCGTAGTGCAGCCAAGCAAGATGGACACAAGTACTCGTACTCCATACTTCGTATGTTGGCTGTCTTTTTCAGTTGGTGGCACCAGCCCAGCCGGTTGTGCCGTCTTATGGCAATCCCCCTAAGCTACACGTTCCTTCCGAGTTGTAGGTGTGTTTTCCTCCTCTATTACGGAGAAGTTGTGTGTACGATTACTCTCAGGTGAGGGCGAATACACTCCAGGCAGGGTCTCTTACATCCAGAATCCTGCAGCGTAGTAGCTGGTCATGATAGGCAATTATCGAGCTGCGCAGTGAATTCGAGTAGAAAAGGATCGAACAGAAAAGTAGGGGGGCCTAGCTTGATTGTTACTTGGAGGGGAATCCGTCAGAAGCTGGTTGGAGAGTGAGTCCCGCACAGGGAAACAAACCCCGCCATGTTTCCCCAATTTGGATAGTGGGGTGGCTCCAATGCGAATAGAGTGCCTGTAGGATACTTTGTATGAGTACTAACAAGTACTCGTAAGTACTAGACCGCAGTGCAGCTCGCACCACCTTGTCCTTGGAGCATACAGTGGTCGTGCAATCTCGACTTCGGAAGCTTGTGCATGCATTTGCTAAACGGTTAGCGGTAGCTAACTGGCAGACTGAGGGCCCGGCCAAAGAAATGTACATTCAAGTTAGCTGTGTATGTGTAAAATATGCTCCAGTCCGCATTATGCTTGGTGGTTTGTTGTCTCAGTGGCCCTGCTCGATTGGAGACTCGGCTTTTCTTCCCCAGCAAATTCGGTATTCTGTGAACAAGTTGCAGCAGGGGTGGTGTGCATCGTTCTCACGCAGACCGCAAGCCCACAAGTTTCACCGAGGTGTAGGGATTATCAGCTGTACTTTGTGTATACACGAGTAAAGTACGAGGACATGGTGGAAGAAGTCAAGTTATACATACGGTGAACAAACAAGCCCGGTCTTTGATATTCAGGGGGAGGGGCTTATTCGGCGACACGGGAGGCCGGGGCACAAGAGGCTGCTCATATGTATTGCGTAGATAAATTGAAAGCCCTAGATGCTTTCGATTCTTTGGAAGCCGCGAATCGGGCGGGTGCTGCGGATGCTTTGTATCCGTTCTGGAAACATCTGCTATGATATTAATGAAGGACGTACCGTATACACGGGCGCACCGCACGAGTATTCGGCCTGTCCCTTAACTAGTTGACAATCGGAAAATACGTCCAGATTGGGCTTTTGGCAAAGCGTGCTATGCTTGTAGCAGCTAGTAAGGGCTCACATGTTTCTCCTCAAGTCGTACTCGTACGTACATGCGGTGCTATTGTTGTAGTGTACGTTAGGTTTACGAAACAGAGCCCAGATCACATAATGGGGCCGTGCTCGGCGGCCCATTTTCAATGCCTTGGAACTATCTTAGTCAATTTACGACATGGAGTTGCAAAAAGGATCGTCGCCAGGCGGATTCGCTTAACAGAAGCCAAATAAGGGGCGGGCGCGAAATACATTAATAAATAAAGAAAAATACACAGGGACCGAACAAGAAATGGGCAGAGTGCTTGTTGCACCGTGGAAGCCATGCCGTGATTTACAAGGGGGGCCAGGTGGTAAATAACTAGTTTGTACTCGTACTACTCGTACTACTCGTACTCCGTAGTGGTGCGAGGCCGGTGTGCCCCCTGATCCCTGATATCCCCAGAATGATGTGCACTTACGGGGCGGTCTGTTCTCTTGCCCGGGTGCTACGTAACCACAACTCACTGAGAAGTCTGCAACTACCTCCGTAGTTACCTCTCGAACTCACATAGCCATTGTGTGGGGAAGCATAGTTGTGTCAGGTACGAAGTACCCATGCCCGCAATGTACATACACGACATATTCCACTAGAACTTCCCCAGTTTTATTGTTTTGTTTTCTTGGGCAGATAGAAGAGCTTCTTAGATGCCTTTGCGCCTCAAACAGCAGCTGTTGCATGTCAGCTAGCGCTGGCGGCAACGACGGAAGGTGTGGCAGAAGTACGTGGGAAAGTGGAACAATAGCTAACGCAGCAATCAATTTACATTGGTACATAGAGCAGTGAGCAAAACCGAATTCTTCCGTATGGACAGGAGACAGCACGCTTCGACGAGTACTCGTAGAGCAAACTGTTTGCAAGTTAGGTGTCTACCAGTACTAACATAGTCGTTGGAGTATCCCGTATCGAGCACTCGTACATACTTCGTACCCATAACTATATTATAGCGCTTGTAACGGCAGGGTCCCTGGTCCCTGCCTCTAACTGTGGTGGGTTGGGCCTGGGAGTGGCAAAAAGAGGGTTGACTTGCATACGGGACCGCCCCTCAACCACAAATTTGAAATCTGTCTACCTGCTTTCCTGCTTGTGGTTGGCAAGCAAAAGAAAAAAGGAGGGGAAATCCCTTCATGCCTGAGGTAGCTTTGTGGCACTCGTCCCTGCGCACAAGTCGACGAGCCTGCGTTATCATTTGACTCTCTGATTGGAGTCATTGACGAGGCCCAAGAGCAGAATACACAGGCATACAACCCCCCGAAAGATGCCTGTGCGCGAGGCCTTTCACGCATGTGCTATTGCAGGCTCTTTGGGCTTGTATTCCTAGACCATTAAGAGCTCTGCTAAGGCTTTCCGACACTTTTATTAATAGAAAAGCTGGGGCGGACGGGCGGGGTGAATGCACTCAGTCTACACACGTCGTCGTGAACTGATTGCAGTGTTGTAAAAGCTCCCACTTTCAGTCGTGAATGATCCGATAGGGAAGCCAAGAAATGGGTGTCTTTTTTGTAGACATCGGCTCTAGAAGATACAATATGCGAGTGAATTGAACTTTGAAGCAGTACACCCCAAGAGACCGGTCAAAATAGCCAGAGGAGGAAGTATCGTTCCGAAGAACAAATGGAAGGAGAAGTGCTGCACTATTATAGCGGTGGGTAGTATAGGTATTGCATATGCACAAACTATGAAGGATGCAAGGCGTTCATTCGCCCAGGCAGTACTGCCCGACATCGTGTGCCGTGTTCCCAACCACGAGACCTCAAGACAGGGCGGGAAAGGCCAAAGGTACTGAAATAATGTATGGATGAAAATTAAAGCGGACAAGAGCCACAACGAAAGCCACTCGCCAAAAAGGACAATCAATTTCTGGCCTGTTAGAGACTGTCAATATACGGCAATCTGGGGCGACAGCGAAGACCAGCGGGAGACAGCGGGCGGCTGTTTTCTGGCCGGCCGCATGGGAAAGCCGTCTCGGGTGAAACTGGTGGGAGCATGGGCCATGGGCCCACAGACCTAAAAAGGAAATGCGACTCCTGCGAGCGAAGCAACTAATTTGGTAGCATACGATATACGGAGTACACTCATACATAGTCTACACACGCCTTGATCAATTTCGCGCGTTTGATGCTTAGGATAATTGCCATACAGAAGAGGTCTCCAAAGATGATCATCTCCCCTGAGGGATAAGACCACGCTATCAGGAACAAGGCTCTCCCGTCGATTGGGCGGTATGCGAATATATGTTATGGAATACGTATGATTACACTTGCTTCTCATATGTGGTATACTTCCCCTGGGCTAAGCTCAGTTGCGAGGCGGGGACGGGCGCGAACCCGCCCTGGACTGGCGCCTCGGTTTTTGGCTCCGGGGCAGTCCTTTCGGCATAAAGTTGGGATCGACGAAACAAGGGCTCATTCGTCATCGACCCGGAGCTGATATTGAAGAAGATACGGCGGGCTGTCTTTGTTAAAGTAGAAACGGGATGGGTCATCGACTGGCTCGTCGCCGGGCTGCCTTTCGGTCCCTTGCTACGATTCTTGCGAAGCCGAGACACAGCCGCTGATTTTGGTGTCATTTTGTGGCATATGAGGCTCTAGGCAGTTCGCGTTGAGAATGAAGTGCGCGGAAGTGTTGGCCCCTGTCATAAATATCCTATCAAAGATAGAAAGTTGGTCTTTCGAGTTCTACATCTTCGTACACATGTGGTACAGAAGTAGACCATATCTCTCCATACTCGACACAGAAGATGATCTATGCTTTCCAGCCTACGCTACGCCGTATGCAGCAGCTGGCCGCCTGTGAGCGGTAGCACTCCAAGGGGGGCGTCCACTCTTTAGTTGCTGTTGTAGTTGTACGGAGTAGCTACTGCGTACTCGTAAGATACATGCCGTATGAGTGGCTATGTACGAAGAGAATGCTTCGTGTGTGACCACTGGGAGCGCGTAGAGTTGCAGTTACGCAATGCACTGTAAGATACATAGTATGGGTACTCCGTACTACGGAGTAACTACGGTATACGGGGTACTTAGATACCGTATGGAGAATGTATCCTAGCCTTCTTGCCTGCAACAAAGGGTCTTGTTTCGCCCTACGTGGCCCACCGTGTTGTCATGTGTCCGCTAAAAAAACAGCAGGTAGCCCGCTATGCCGATACTAAAAGCCGTTCTGACTGGTAACTGTCTGCCACGGAAGAATTCACCATGCAAGCGCAACCACGCACCAGCATG
Organism: Graphilbum fragrans; assembly: GCA_001513895.1. NCBI lineage: Eukaryota > Fungi > Ascomycota > Sordariomycetes > Ophiostomatales > Ophiostomataceae > Graphilbum > Graphilbum fragrans. The sequence goes on along the minus strand of LLKO01000005.1, from coordinate 407,147 downwards.
CAGCCAGCTATGCCGTATTTTACTGGTTAATAGATACATGGGGGACGATGCGCCGAATTCCTCCGCGTTCATATTCAAGTTCGTGAATGTCTTTTACGAGGTACGGACATCATGGCGACTCTGTTCGCTTTCCAGTCTCCAGCTTCGTCTCCAGCCGGCGGCATGCGGCGGCTGGCATGCAAGGATCTAGGCATCCATGCTGTTTCTTCTCGGGGACTAGCGGTAACAATGCACACTTGAAGCTAGTTGTGCCCTTCGTTGTAGCACTACTCGTTAGTGGCGTTTGGCTCTTCTTTCCAGCTGTCAGAGTTGGTCAATAGTGCAGGCGTACTTTCTTACAATAGCTTTTCCGTCGTTGTAGTTATCTTGTGAGTCAGTACGTCGTACGGCGTGCGAGTATTCGTACTTCGTACAAATTCAGTAGTGTACCCTCCGAATATACCACTTTTAGTGCCGCGCTTCTGGTGAACACCCTGGCCGGGCTCTCTGAGACCCCGAACTCTCGCGCGCAGTGCCCGTGCTTTGTTTCCACATTCCCACTAACCTCCGTGCCAAGACGGTGAATTGCCAGCGGTCCATAAAGTGATTTCGGAGCAGGGGGGGCAAAATTCTGTTTAGCACGACTCGCTGGAATTCAGTACTGTCATGCAGGCCAGCGATTTTTTCTCCTAGCGGTCAGCTGCATTGGTTGGTTTACGAGCACGTGCATGCGCGAGTACATACGAGGATGTGAGATAGATACATAAAATACGAAGTACTCCGTACATAACTATCTTCATTGCTGAAACAGCCGGAACATGCTGCGCTAAATGCTGGGCGGCTGCGTACGAGTGCTCGTATGCACGAGCATGTGCAGCTACGGAGTGCATATGCATCTTACTAGATATGCATGCAGTTTGCGACTTCGGATCATTATGATAGGTGTTTTTCTACAGCGCCCGCAGCTACAAATGGAGCTTTAACCTCCAGTTGGCGACCGTCGCACATCTGCGCCGCGCTGCAGTAGCGGGGGCTGTTCTGGCCGCTAGAGCACGGTACGAACAGGGAGAAACTGTTCAGAAGTGCCCAGAAATGTTCCAGCTTCAGGGGAACGGCGCAGGCAGCGATGACGCTACTTGTTGCGTGTTCTTACGCTATACAGCATTGATTTGCCTCTGCCAGCTACCACATGACCTACAAGTACTGTAACTACTAATGTACTCTGTAGTCGTATGTACTCCGTACTTCTTGGTTCTTGCTGTACGAGCATAGTACGAGTACGAGTAGAACCGTCCCCCGTCACTTTACAAACCTGAAGACGGAAGCGGCGGGAGGCTGCCACTTCCTAACAAATACGAAGAGAAACTCCTGTTCGGGCGTTCTTCCGCTCAAGGCGCTATTGATTGTTGTGGAAGATAGAGGATGGCTCGTTCCCAGGCCTCAATGGCGCCTTCCTCGCACACATGTAACGGCAAGATAGGAAGTCGTCGGAGTCGTAGCTACCTCTTCTGTCCATCACCCCTACAAGTAACTACTCGTACTCCGTACATATCTTACATATGCATCCTCCGTACCCGTAGTTACACTGAACAAGTCCGCTGTGTCCCATACGTGTACAACTAGAAGTATTTTACGTCGTAGTCGCAGTCCTCCTATTATTCTCTTCGTAGCGCCCACCCTACATAGCCGAACCGAGGTGGGTTTGCCTCTGCTTTTGTGCTAATGACCTGGCCGTGTGTCGCAGTAACAGTGCGCACTGTGCCCTCGGGGTCCTCGTTCCTTTCTCTTGTATCTGATTTGCCCCAAGGCCAAAGAACCAAGAGCCCACCCCGGGCCCACACCCCCCATACTACTTTCCAGCCTAAGCCGAGAAGCTCACTCTCTCCAACGGGGGCGGGAAGAGCGCTCTCCGTGTGCTTGAGGACGAACGCCGAGGGGTGCAAAGTGCGAGCCAGTAGGTACGGAGCAGCTATGTCTGCAGTCGTCGGACGGAGTCGTTCTCAAGCGCTCGTGCGGCAAAGATGTACTAGTGATGATTGCGACTACTGTCACTACTGTGACTCCTGCAACACAACCACAACCATCTGCACAGCAGGCACGATAGAAGTACTCGTACCCAGCTAACGGCCTTGTTCTTGCACACACACACATCCTTCTCGCCTTCCACCTCTATTCCCCTTTTACTCTTCCTCTCTTTCCTTCTCTTTCTGTTTCTCACCACTGCTCACCTTACCTCTCCCCCCCACCTCTTCTTCTCTCCCGTTTGTCTCCTCCTCTTCCACCTCGCTCCTTTCTCTCCACGGGTCATTCCTACTTACCTTGTTTCTTCACCTTCCTTCCCCCCTCCCCAGGCTCTCTCTCCTACCTCTCTTTTTTCGGGGCGCAAGTTGCATCCCCGCCTCTCCTTTTCTTTTTTCACGGACCCGGCGTCGAGACTCGACACCCGATAGCTGAAGCTGCTTAGCTGCTGCTTCGTCTATCGTGACCTCTGAGCTTTTCGGGACGGCTTTCTGCTCAATTGGTTCCGGCTGCTCTTCTGAAGGTGATTGCTCGGGCCGTTGGTATTTCCTGTCTGGATGCTCAGCTCGCTGTGAATTAGCATGGTTGGCTGGCTTCCATGATTTGCGCTTTCTACTCGCCTCTTCTCCGTTAAGCAGCGTGAAATCAGCACGCAAGGGTCACCGAAACTACCAGCCACTTATCTTACAAATCACAGCTCGGTGTTGTTCCATTGCCTAGCATCTCTCCGAACCGCCTGCTCAAATTGGCCAAAAACTAGCCGCCCGGCTTCCTCAACGATCCCGCCTTGCACAGTGATTCACCACAACATTCCAGCTCCGTTGCGCCATGTCTATTGTCGCCAGTGCTGCTCTGACGCTCGATCTTGGCTTCTCTCCAGCACCGACCGCCAATATGTCCCAATCCACGCCATCGCCGGGCGCCGTCAACGACGATACTGGTACGCACTATTTGCTCCCAGGCTCCGCTGTTATCTCTTTTTCCATCTCGTTTCTGTCCTTATCAATTCAACTTCCTCCACATGGACCCCTAGCGAGCTTCGTCGAAAGAACCTCCCACTGACTGATATCCGCTATTGTTTTAGGCTCGACGATAACCGTGAACACCAGAACCCCAGCTTCAGCAGCAGGAGCTTCTGCAGCTTCAGGCGTAGCTTCCGGTGCTTCCATTCCGCCTCCAAGAACAGACAAGCCTCGCCCACATGTTTGCACGACTTGCCAGCGCTCGTTTGCCCGGCTTGAGCATCTCAAACGCCATGAACGATCCCATACTAAAGAGAAGCCATTCGAGTGCTCCCAGTGTAAGAGATGCTTTGCTCGGCGCGATCTCCTGCTGCGACACCAGCAAAAGCTCCACCAGTCCACCACGCCAGCAGCGCGCCCGCGCAATCGCCGCGAAAGCACCACAGGCGTTGCTCCTAGTCGTGTCCGCAAGAACAGCATGGCTAGCGCGAGCGGCTCAGGCGCAGCTGCAGCAGCTCTCGGTCTTGGCAGCAACGGCATGAACGGAGGCCTCGGGACAGGCATGCGGCCGCGTGCTAATACCATTAGCCACGTTGACGGCTCCGGCCTGAACCTGGGTTTGGCACACAATGGAGCCATTCCTCACAATCTGCAGACCGGCATTCACAGTCGCCACCCAAGCTTGGCCGGCCTACCCATGCAAAATGGCCTGGATATGGCCAGTTCGGGCTTCTTCGGCATGTCCGCTGCCATGGGCCATCGTGGACTCCACGTCGGCCTGCCAAAACTGGACACAAACAGCATTGGCGGTCTGGACATTACGGGCGGCCTGCGAACGGCGCCGGCGCTCCCGATTTTCAGCCCAGGGTTCGATTTGGATTCGCCCGGGTTCACCCACACTGCTGGCGGAAACACAATCAACCCCAACGCCTTGCACTACAGCGAGGCTCTCGATCCCACGTCTGCCTTTCCACACGGCGGCGGCGGCGGCGGCGGATTCCACGATATGTCGTCTACACGAGACAACTTTGAATGGCTGACCGGCTTCGAAAACCACATGGCATACGGGGTCAGCGAGAACGCGGTGGACGGATCGTCGCCCTCGGCGATCAGCACGACCAGCCAGAGCGGCATCAGCGATATCATGCTGGACGGCTCCACGCACCTTCAACAGCAGCCAGCATCCTCTATGCCACCCCCTGTGTCCTCCGCTGCTCACGCCATTACTACATCTGGTGCCATGTGGCAGACTACCGGTATCCTGGCTCCCCACACCATGACCAACAGCTTCCCTCTGGACCTCTCGACAACTTCTTTCTCCGACATGCTGGGCGGCGTCCCTCTCTCCCCTCACGCTTCTTCTGGCCAGACCGCCGTGACGGCGGCAACCGGACATGCCCACCTTGGCAGCGCTGGTGCGATCCAGCCCGGCAATCTCGATACGTATTTTACCACTCCCCCACCATCCTTGAGCTCGCTGAGTCCCTCGGTCTTGGCCAACATGAACCCGGTGATAAACCACGCGCTCGTCTTTGGCCCTGGTGCCACCCCTGAAACGCCCACTTCCATGAATGGCAGCAACAGTAGTGTCAGCAACAATGGCCACAATCACTCTTCCGTGGTCAATAGCTCACCAGTTTCCACTATCACAGATTTAACACGCCAGGCCATTGTTACTGCGCTGAGCTCGGCTGCCTCGCAATCCTCAGCATTTGGAATCCGCCGCTACTCTTTTAACGGATCTGGCTCGCCCTCTACCTCCGGAGCTGCCTCCGGCTTTGACCAGCCTGTTCCCAGCACTATCGACCTGCAACGATATGTGGCTGCCTATCTTCGCCACTTCCACCCGCACTTTCCTTTTCTTCACGTCCCGACACTAGCCTTCGATGTCCCGACAATGGCCTCGCCGGCCTTTCCTAACTCCGCTTCCCCGGTTGGCAGCAGCGGCTGTTTGATCCTCTCTATGGCTGCCATTGGCTCGCTGTACGAACTGGAGCACGACCAATCACGGTTGCTATTCAGCATGGCCAAGCGCATGATTCAGCTCTACCTAGACGAGAGACGCAAGGCCAATGTACGAAAAGCGGACTTCTGGAGGTCATCCATGACAGATCTAAACGCCCGGCAACAACAGCAACAGCAAATTTCTGACAACTCCGTGGAAACGCCTGTGTGGCTAGTCCAGGCTATGCTACTGAATGTGGTCTATGGCCACAACGGGTCTGACAAGCGTGCTGGCGAGATTGCGTCCACTCACTGCGCTGCCCTGGTTAGTTTGGCCAATGGTGCGGATCTCCTACGCTCCTCACGTGTCGATCCGTCCACAGACACCGACGACGCCATGATGGCAGACGGGTTCGAGGCTAGCGCTCTCTGGGGTTTGGAGGATCCTTTACAGGCGTCCAAGGCGGCCAGAGACCACGCGCAATGGCTCAAGTGGAAGGACATGGAAGAGCGCAAGCGCACACTTTACGCTATTTTCGTACTCTCGAGCTTGCTTGTGTCCTCTTACAACCATACCCCCGCTTTGACAAACTCGGAGATATTGCTAGACTTGCCCTGCGATGAAGAGTTCTTTTCCGCCCCGAATTCGTCCTCTTTTGTGGCTATGGGCGGTATCGCAGCAGCAAATCTCAATCGCATGACATTTCATGAGGCCTTGGGCTCTCTACTACGGGCAAGCGAGAAACAATCGAAGCACTTCGCCGACGTCGGTAGTGATTTTGGCGGGTCCGATGGCTCGGCTGATGATATGAAGCCTAGCACATATGGCTGTTTCATCTTGATCAATGCTCTTCACAATTACATCTGGGAAACTCGCCAACGCCACCATAACAAAGTGTGGACAAACGAAGAGACGGAGAAAATGCACCGCCACATCGAGCCCGCCCTACAGGCGTGGCAACGTGCCTGGATGAACAGTTCGCAACTATCCACCGGCGTTGTAAACTCAGATGCTCTGGGCCACAACCCGCTTCATGCGGATTCCGCTCCGCTTCTCGACTTAGCATACGTCAGACTCTTTGTCAACCTGGCCCGCTCAAAGGAAAAGTTCTGGCAGCGAAACTGGGATGGACTCGCCGAAGAGCTGTCCCATGGCACCGAAATTGTTCAGCATGCTGAACAGTCCCCCGCATCGAACGCAGAGTCAGCCGTTACGGATCCGTCTTCCGAGATGTCAGGGAACAATTCCTCCGTCTTTGCGGACTCGCCAGCGACACAGGCTTCCTCTTCGCCTGGCTTCGGTATGACCAAAATGGCGATTTCGGCATCCCAACCTATGCAATCTAGCCAGCAGCAGCAGCAGCAATCAAACCGGGCCACATCGAGGCGAGAGAAGCATTTGCGCAAAGCTGCATTTTATGCAGCCGACTCGCTGTCGATGACAGACAAGCTTGGATTTACCGCCATCGACTCTTTCAACAGAGACCTCCCCCTCCAATCCGCCTTGTGCGTCTTCGACTGCGCCCAGGTGCTTGCCGAATGGGTCGCCACTGTTCAGGATCGTGTTGGCCGTTATCTTGGTATTTTGGGCCACGATGACGTGGATCTCGGACAAGTCCCGGCTATAATGCTGCTGGAAGAGGAAGATGTCAGGCTTCTCGGAAAAATCCAGGAAGTGCTGACAACGGCAGAGATGAAGATGAACCTTGATCTTGGTGCCAGCATGGGCAATGGTTCTTCAGGACTTCTTTCTTCTGGCATAGCTCATATGCAGCTTGGAGAGCAAGTTGGCTACGGCTCCATGGTGCTAAGCGCGGTCTCCTACATCCTGGGGAAGGCTGCGGTTTGGCCTGGTAAGTTTATGGATTCTACTACGTGTTCTGCCATAGACGTGCGTTTATCCGTATTCTAACAATTGCTCCTACTAGTTACCAATCTAATGGCCGGATGCCTCGAAAGCCATGCCCATTACATGCGCCTTCGCGCCGAAAAATCGGTTATGGCCTGCGTCTGAGAAGCGATGCAGGATCAGTTGGCGTATGCGCCTAGATGAGCACCAATTTGGGTTGGTCGCTCGGGGTTTTTGAATTATGACATATATCCCAATCTCTATTGATGTATACATAGCATGTGACAATGACAATGACCGGCGGCTTCTTTTGTCACATTGTTGCCTTTAGTTTTGGGTTCTTATTGGCGTTCCTGGATACTTGGGTTCAGAGAGGCTTGAAAAGTTCTATTACGGCCATAGAACAGACGACACAGGTGGCCTATTTTTGGTATTTATTGTTGCGTTCTTGACTTGTTCACCAGGGCACCCCAGGGAGTCTTTCAAACAACACGGATGGTGGCGTTTTGAATCAAGAGTAGGGTTGATGAAGATACCAGACGTAAAGAAAACAAGAAAAAAAGGCCTAGCCGTGGTGAATGTGTTTTCTATTTAAGCGCAAGACTATCCATTTAGCTCGACGTGTGGGCATTTAAAACCAACGGTTGGAAATCCAGGGTATAATCCGGATACGAGTCAACACATAGTTCTAAAATCGATTAGGCACATTGGAACTTTCCATTATTTGCTCTAGGCTCCCTCACTGTACTCAAGATTTGCGGCTGTAGGTCTCTATTCCCCTAAAAGAAACACGTCACATTTTCCAAGCACCTAAATCATCGAAATTGTAGCCTCTCCTGTCTGTCCTGCGTATAACCCAGACAGATCTCATTTGTTTATCCTGTACCCGCTTTTGTTTTCTATTTCTTCTCCTCCCTACATGCAAAGCAATCGCAACAAACAGGCTCCCAAAAAAGTTCAATAAAATCGTATATACATATATACATATAAATCAGGTGGTATATGTGCAGGTTCGGTCATCTCTAGCGGTATATGTACACGGCACGATGAGGATCTAATGGCGTCATGCAGCCAGCCCTTCGTGTCATAATAGCTGGTGGAGCAGCGCGGCAGCAACAACAGCTGTCGCTAGCCAATCACCAGCTCCAGTCGACGAGCCTCTGAGAACTCTTAGACTGGGTGCGAGACCTGATCCTGCCGATGCTGCAGAAGCTGCCCCGGATGCAGAGGCCGGGGATTGTGTAGAGGATGCTCTGGCACTGCTGGACCCTGGGGATGAGGAAGTTCCTGTGCCCGGGGAGCCAGACGAAGAGCTACCGGTCGAGGTGGGCGAAGCTGTGGCGGCCGACGACGACGCTGATGGCGAGCCTGAAGACGAGGAGTCACTGACGCCGTTTTGTGTACACGCGCCAGTAAGCGTTGCGAGCGAGGCAGCGCTGGCGAGAGCCGCAGGTGTTGAGCCGCAGTTGACATACTGGGTCATCCAGACAGTGTTGTCGGTCTGGTCAATGACAACTGTATAGGGTCTGTTAGTGGCATGGAACAAAGACAAGGGGTGAAAACGGGGGGAGGGGACGCACCATAGGCAGAGCGCATAAAAGTATCCCCGAGCAGGACAAAGTCTGTGTTGGCCTGGATGCCCAGCATGCACGAGCTGCCCGACTGGCGAATGAGTTCGCTAAAGGGCACACGGATGGTGGTGCCAGCAAAGGCAAAGTCGAGGCTGCCGCGAGCCGTGGCCAGCGAGCAGTCGACGGGGTAGAAGCCGTTGGCATTGGCACCCGTGGCACCAAAGTCAGCAGCAATGGCATTGGCCAGGGCGGTGGGCAGCAGGGTTAGCGTAGATCCGGAGTCGAGGAAGACCTGCATCTTGCTGTTGGTATAGGCCTTGTTGCCCGAGCTGGTCGTCAACGACATGGATGTCATGTTGACCCAGTAGCGAGGCACACCGTCTGGGCTGAACTTGGCGGGTGTAATGGGAAGGCGAGCCAGCGTGCCGGCAAACTTGGACGTGTCGACGCCGCCAAACACAATCACACCCTCCTGCTCGTCCTTGCTGCCCAGGGCCAGGCTGAAAGCCTTGACCTTGGTGATGTTCTGCAGGGCCAGCTCGTCCACAAAGTTGGGGTAGCGCGTCGTCAGCCCCTGGCCGTAACCGATGCCCAAAATGCCCGAGAACTCGTCGGATGTCGACGTGGCCACGCCAAATTGCACCTGTTTGAGCACCGATGTCGTGCCAGGGAGCGAGATGTCGTCGAGCACGTAGGAGATGTTGGCGAGGCCTATGCCGTAGCGTAATTGCTTGCCAGTGCCCGTTGCTGAAAACGTGCTCGACGCGGAGGTGTCGAAATTGCCCACCGCTTCACAGAAATTCTGATCACCAGTTGAGAGCCCAGTGCACGTCGGGTTCACCCAAAGCTCGAAGGAACCGGTATCCAACTGGACAAACTGGGACTGGGGAGGCGTTCCAATATTGACTGTGAGTCAGAAAAGAGAGTGCGAGTTAGCCGTACCGAGACGAATGAGAGTAGAGTGATCGGGTAGGTAGACGCAATTGCACTCACGTTTTGCATAGTAGGCAACATCGGACCGGTTGGCGAGGCTCAGCTCTACTGCCCGCTTGCCGAAGTAGGTAGGATTTGTCGAGTGTACTACCTGCATGTGGATGCAGCCATCCTTCATGTCTTCGACAGCAGCAACATTTGCGGTGGCCAGGGCCAGCAACCCCCATCGTCGGAATGCCATGTTGGGCGCTCGTGTGTGGGACGAAAGAAAGGGGGGGAAGAGGGGCAAAAAAAGAAGCTGCTAACTCGATGTCGACTGCATGGGATATGGCGATGTATTTAGGTACAGGTCGGAACTGTGGTCGTAAAGCGGCTCTTTTCGTTATTTGATTGTATGGTCTTCGCGAGCGAAACTTCCAAGAGGATGCCAAGCGAAGATTTATGCAGATATTAAACAAGCTGAGACCTGGTGGAAGAAAGATGCCGAATCGAGTTCGCTTGCCAGAGACACAACCAAAGCAGAAGACGCGCCGTAGACCTAAAAGACGTCGAGAAGAAAGAATGGAAACCGAAGCAGTGCTGCTCTGTCTAAGAGCAGGGGGCAACGAATACGGAGAATGAACCGAAGTCGAATGAAAAGAAGGCAGCGAACGAGAAAACTGAGAGCCAAGCCGGAATGCTCTTTGACCAAGGAGACAAAAAACAGGAACTGGACTAGTAATTAAAGACGAGCAGTCGAAATACCCGCCCGCCGACAAAAAAAAAGATAAATCAACCAGTAATTAATGTTGTATAGAAAAGAAGGAAACCCGAAGATGGAGAGCAAGATCCTGTCGTCACTGCTTGTAGTCGGATGCCAGATCGCGTATTTTCGAAGTCGAGTGTGCAAATCCTTCACCCGTCCAGTCTCGGTTCCGCTGGCCGCAATGTCCCCAAGTCTCAACAAGATCGAGAGTGTGAACTAAAAGCAAAGCAACAACGAGAAACAAAGGAACTTCACGACCTGCGGAGGAGAATGGATGGGAACTATAAACAAAAGAAAGAGGGGGGAGGCGGTAGAAGAGGTTCAAAAAGAAAGAAACAAAGACAGGGCCAAGAAAGGAAAGGGGAAGAGAGAAAAAGGAATGGAGAGCTGATGTGCACGCCAAGAAACAACAAAATACAAAACGAGCCAAGAGCACTCAAGAGGGAGGGGAAAAGAGGAGAGAGCGAGAGCGACGAGGAACGCCGAGCACAATGCGGCGGTTGGTATCTTACTCTGTCACTGTTCGTCCAGCGTATGCAACCGTCAGAGTGGACACGCCCAAGAGGTCCCAAGAGAACACCAAGACACCCAAGACCAAGGCCGAAACGCTGTTTCCAAATGGCAGGGGGGCTAGTGTGCCAAATCGCGCCTCACAGTCGTCGAAGTGCGCCAAGCCCCGGCAAGCCTCAGGGGAAAATGAGAGGCCCGCCGAGCTTAATAGCCAAGCAGCGAATAGGAGCTGCGGCTGCTAGAGCTTTCGCGGAAACTCTGGGCTCCCAGTGGGTTCCAGCAAACGGTCACCACCAGCTAGAGACAGCCGCTGAAAGTACGAGGACTCGTACAGGAGTTATGCACTCCGTAAGGACAAGCGAGTGCTCTGAATCGAGTACTACTCTAATCTGTAGGTAAGGAAGGTGGACCAGGAGCCACTAACGCACTCCGTAAATACTCGTGTATGTACAAAATACGAGTAGTGTACGCACAAGGGATTTGCCCAGTAAAACCCCCGTCAGCCTGCCCAGAATCGCACGCGTCGTGTTGGGACAAGCAGTACTATGCGCTCGCAGACGGCATCGTGAGCAAATTATTGATCTCGACGACGGCCTGGCCCTTCAGCCTTACACTTTCGTCAGCTATGCTAAGGTGGTCTGCCGCTCTTTGTCTGAGACTGCTAATCCGCGTTCTCCCCATTCCTCCAGCATCCTCTTTCCAGGCGTCTTCCCGTCTGCCGACGTTTTTTATCACTCCTACACTCTCGGCTTCCTCCTGTTTGCCCAGCCCGCATGAAGCACCTCTGGCACCACAGCATATGTATGCATTTCGTGCTTCTGTACCTTGCGGCGATATCGTTATGTATAAATAGCAATCAGTAGAAGTACTCCGTGCTCCGTATGTAGTCTCCATAATATACTCTGTACATCCGCTGTGGTGCAGCACGCTCCCTGCACACCACAGAAAATCCACAGATACGCCGTACGTGATGTACATGCATCAAGATGACTTCGTCGCTTTTTCGTGTGCAGAAGCGGCTGTCCTTTTTACAGAACAAGACTGTAGTTAGTACTTTTGTGTTCGGGCTGTGGGGTGCCAAGGGGGGGACTCTTCGTAGCTGAAACGGCTATGGGGCAATGGGACAGCATTTGGTGGTAAGAAAGAACGCTCCACAGCCAGCGGGTACGCTGTGTACGAGTAAGGAGTACAAGCACTCTACATGATGCGCATAGCGCATGCAAAGTACCTGCGTTGAACTCCGACGACAGAAACGGGCGGCCTACACGCAGATCAAACCGCGGAACTTCTGGCCCTTTCTCTCTCATTTTTCTTCTTTATTCTGTATATTCCTTCACAAAGATGTTATGGGCGCTTTTACGAGCTTTGCTCCTCTCTTTCTACTATTTTTACGCCTTTTCTAGTGTTCTCGGCTCTACGCATATCGTGGCGTCTAATACATGCTTCTTAGAGGGCTCGGCACTGGAAATGGGGGAAGCGCGCGCTCAGAAGCTGGCTAGCTACTACCCACTTCTAGGAGCCGCCAGCATATCATACGGAACTCTGTAGACCCGGCGTCAGTGGCCTCGACCGCCCAACGGCATCGCGGCCAGCCTCAGAGCCGCCGCTTGGCTACGCCTTGGCCTTGATGTTGGCCTCCTTCCGTGGCGTTTAGGGACCAACCAAAGGCCCTTTGACACCAGTCCTACATTAGCGATGAGAACACGCTTCCTGTACCTGTATAAAGCTCAATTTTCATTCCTTCCGGCCTCCGTTTCCACCTCGAGAATTGCTTCTGTGCTTCATAACTACCTAGTCGAGCATGCCTACATAGATGCCGAGTGTTTGTCGTATCGCCGAGACAGAAAGCAGAACTAACGTCTGTACAGACTGTTCAACGTAGCAGGTGTCTTTTATCTCTTACGGGGCGGGAATTAGTATTTTCATAATGGGTGTAATTGTATTGTTCTACCTGCCCTTACCACCTCCTCCGTATACGAGTAGGCCTGGCGCTGTTGGTATTTGCATTCAACCCCCACTCAGGCAAGAGCACTCTTGAAAGAACGGCTGATGCAGGAGTGGTGGAAACCACCGTGCATGCAAAACGCTGGAACAGCACACAATCAAAACACTAAACGTAGATCCCGTTAGACAATTCGCCATCGGAGTGGTTCGGTTGTAGTGGCTCCTCAAGCAGATGTTCTCCTATTGGTGCTACCAGCTGCCCGAGTCGAAGACAAGGCTCCCTCGTCGTCTGTCAATCATTCTGGTCTTGTTCACCCATTGTTGCGCATATCCGTGACAACAACTGCTTGACTTGGCAGCTAAAATCGAGAGAATTGATTGGTCCCGGAAGAGCCTCGCCGGGCCATAACCAAGAGTCTGCCTCACCGGGTTCGAGCTTAGGGTCTAGGCCTATAACGGCAGTGATTGAACAAGTGCATGTTGGTATAAAACAACTGATGGTTGAGGTTGGTAATAGCGACGGTTGGAGCTACGAGAGAGGGTAGTCTATCAGGAAAGCTGACTAAATGATGCTTGGTCATTATATACTGAGCTAGCGAACCCAGATACCACAAATCGGTTCGGTTATCGCCCGTATAGCTCAGTGGTAGAGCGTATCACTTGTATTGCTTAACAGCGATCGTATGAGATGCTAAGGTCCATGGTTCAATCCCATGTGCGGGCAACTTTTTTTGTATGCATTGTTGATACACAGCAACAATGCTGCAATTCTATTTTGATCCGTTCATTTTTTTGCTCTCACTTTAAGACCGTTCTGCCATACTGTCTCTGTCTGCTGCGTTCATAGGGGAAATGGCGACACTACACGTCACCAAGTCGATGCATTTTCGCATTTCACTTTTCCCACCTTCAGCGTGTCGTACAGTCTATTCAATATCGAAGCAACTAGTATAGCCTGTGTAAACGGGATCTGCCAGGCCCAACCTCCGTGATTCCTCTGGCGGAAAATAATGTGCTCTTCCACTTCAGCTCTTGTAGACTTAATTTGCCTAATGTGGCCCCCCTGCCTCCGATGTTCACCCCAACTTCAGCCCTCTAGTATGGAAGCATTTCTGACTGTCCAAATGGCTAAATTTCGGATGAAAGCATGGCCCTTGTTTTTCAATGACACTGGCAGGTACAGGGTTTGTCTACGGATACGGAGTGCTCGTACATTTTGTATAATTCTGTATTATATTTGTTAAAAATTTTCCCGCATTCGAGGATTTTCTCTTGTCTGTCTCTTTCCATATTACAACGAATGTTCCAAGTCGCCTCGCGCCTTTGTAAATCCTCGTACGTGTTAGTAGCTCGACGTTCAATACAAAAGTGCCTACGCAGATCAAGTATGCCGAGCTCACATGGTATAGCCAATAAGATGCCAGCGGCTTGCCTGATTATGGCGCATTTTGTTGTTACTGCTTCTTGTCCACACCTATCCGAAGGCTCAGATTCGTAGTCTACGGTACAATGCCATGGTCTAGGCCCCAACCTGGGAATGCCTGCTGGTGTTTGGCTAGCCGTAGAGGTGATTTCTATTTGTTTTCTCTTTATTTAAGCTTGACACTTTCAAGGTTTTCTGTTTCCTCGAGAAGCCATATTCTATCGGTGACTTTGTTTTCGTATCACGTTTTAGAACTCCTTCTGTGCCTACTATCCCTGTTCAAAAGCAAGCCACATGAACACAGAGGACTTTTGTGCAAGCGATAGGGTGTCAAGACAATTATTGGCTGCCTGGGGCCAAAAAAAGAGGCTGGAATGGGAGGACTAAGGAGTACACTTTACTCCTTCTAGATTCACGGTACTCAGAAGCGGGCTTGGTGGTCGGTCTGGGCATCATGGCCCGGCGTATGCGGCTAGCTCTAGAATATGAGAGGGCACAGCTGGCTGTCCGAACACTATCTCTTGCCATCGAGCTTGCCAGCCTTGGTGTGTTGTCGTATCTCAGTTCCAAATTCTGGTATGACCATGCCTCCAATCCAATATGTTACGCTGGAGTAAGTTCAGCGTTCTCTCCTATCTCGGTACCTTTGTTTGTCAGGGGCTTATGCTGATAACAGGGAAGCTCGGTATCGCCTTAGTATCGGACACAGCTGAGATTTACACAATATCAACGATGAAAAGGCAGGGGAGAAACCAGCTTACTGCGCAAGAAGTAGCAGAGAACGAAGAATTACGACCATGGCCGCAAGCACGGATATCATGGATCGTGTTCGGAGACGTGACGAGCGCTGTTCTCCTCTTTTTCAGCTGGACATGGTTGATCGCTCAGGGGATGTTCTGGTCCTGTCTTGTCAACGCAAATGATACTGTGGTAAGCGGCGATGGAAGTGATACTACTGTCAACAGCGATTTTCCCGGCAACACGACATTTACGGCCGACGACGACGTTTCTTTTCTGTATGCCAACTGCGACAATGCCGACTATCCCAGCGATACATTACAGAAGCTCAGTTGGATCCTGCCCTTTATTATGGCGTACGTATCCTACACTTGTCTCATACTACAACAAACATCATCAAATTACTCTTTGTGACTTGTCCTCCACTAATTGTAAGAAATCAGTACTATGCATTTAATAGCTCTAGCTATGTGCTGCTCTGCTGTTCGCCAGCGATTTCTGCCCATCCGCTAAATCTTCGGAGGGGTTAGCACATGCAATCGGCATGTGGACACTCTGCATGTGTCTCGACAATAGTGAGCACGTCATGCCATTATTCCATTCAGACTTGGTGGCAACCAGCCAGTGACTCAGAGGGTCACATTCTCGCCGGCCAGCCACTTCTCCATGGCCGCGTACAAGCCAACCCAGCTCTCATCACGCAGGGTGACTAGCGACTGGTCAATCTCATAGCCCAGACGGCGCTGCATGATGCCGAGATAGCGGTAGCCCTCGGGGAGCGACGAGGTCATGAAGGCCCGCTCCTCTTCCGTGATGACGGGGGCAGTGCGTCCATCGACGGGGACGATCTTGTCTTTCTCGTACACAAGCTTAACATACGCGGTCTTCCATTCGCCAGCAGCAGGAGCATCGGCCGGCTGCTTCTCGCAGAAGAACATGAAGCGGCAGTCACAGTCCACATCGAACTCGACCGCGGCGCCTTCGCCGGCTTTTGCGCCCTTGCCCTCGCCGGCGGGGATGGAGAACCGCTGGGTGATGGTGGCCTTCATCTTGCCAATGGCGCGGCGAGGCTGGCCAGGCGTGAGAGAAGGCGGAGCCAACTCCACCAGAGTGCCGCACTCGCGGTGCATGATGAAGACGCCGGCGGCCTTGCCAGCCTTGGAGATGTCGATAAAGTCATCGACGGAGCGAGGGCCCGACCAGGCTAGAGGAGGAGTCAGTCAAACCCCAAGTGAAGGAGAGAGATACAAAGGGAGGGGAGGGAACAGTGAGAGAATATTGAGGACAGAAAAAGAAGAGGAAACTCACTGGTCCAGACAGTGGCCTTGTCGGTAAACAGGGAGCGGAAGTTCGCCCACTCAGACGCGTCACGGTAGACAGGCCAGCCCTTGCACAGCTCAGCGACGGCCAGACGATTGAGGAGGTCGTCAGTGCAGCCGTTGATGTGGGAGAAGGACTGGGAGTGAGGATCGCGCGGGGAGGCCATGGCGATGAGTTGATGATGCTGAAGTGGGGGATGGTGTTTGAGATTTGATGGAAGCAAGCTGGGTGGTAGGATAGATGATTTTGAGGATATTGAGGGAAGAGAATCGAGGGAGAGATGAGGATAAAAAGGAAAAAAAAGGAAAGGAGGAAAGAACTGAGAGCCAGAGAGGAAAAGTGGCATTTTTGTCTACGGTTGGTGAACATGGCATGACTGCTTGAAGCTTGTGTTACGCTGTGTGACAATAAAAAGACTTTCCAGAGCTTCATACAGTCGTGACAAGCTAGCGGAGTCAGACAAGGCACAACAGGAAGCAATTTTGAGGCCATTGGTGTTGCTGTTGTGACTAGCAAGGACAAATTAAGACGCGTTGAGACTGCATAGAACAATGGCCGGTGTCATGCAGCTTGGTGCAATAGCCCCAGCCTCGTGGCATCTTTGTGCACCCAAATCTCATTTCCACTGCGTAAGAAAGCATGGGCGTCCTCTGCAGCTTGCCGTCCATTTTAATTGTCCAAACCCGGGCAGTTTTCGGAAGTAATGGACGTGATGCCGGAGTAGTCGTAAGGGAGTGTCCAGATAAGATTAAAGCTATCATCAGGGTAGCCATCAACATTATCGGCACCCAGCTTCTCAGCAATCTTCTTCAGCTCGTTGTGTTCCCAGCTGTGGATTCGTAGGGATCAATTTCAGCGGATATGCTCTGTACAGGGGTGGATGGGCATGCATTTTGAGGAGCACGTACCAGATCAAGATGTTGCCGGCGATACCGGAGCTGCGGAAGTCCTTGACGGCATCCTTGACGCACTTCTCGTCGCCGCGGTCGCAGGAAATGTCCACTGTCAGGCCCAGATCGGTGGCCAGCGGCTGGACGGTGTCAAGAGGGCGCTGGCGGCTTCCATCTAGCGGTGTGAGTCTCTGTAATGGCATCCCTATGGCACTTTGTAAGGGAAGCGCCTACCAGACTTGGGCTTTTGCGCCATGATGTAGGCGATGTCGTACTGGGACGAGGCACCAAAGACTGAGCGAAGACACTGGGCTCGCTCAAGGCCCTCGGTACTGAGTCCGTCGCCGTCGCCAGGCTTTTCGCCGTGGCGGATCATGTAGACAGTGGGAGAGGTGCTGGCCGCCACGAGGGCGGACAACAGAAGGACAGCAAAGGCCTTCATATCTGCAGTGTAATAGAGTGAAGCGAGAGTACTGGTGAACATGGCGCGAAAAGGTTCACGGGAAAGAAACCTGGGGCAGGGCAGGGTATAAATAAAGAAGAAGCAATGGGTGGGGAGGGTAAATTAAGACATTTAAACCGGCTCATCGCCACTGTTGTCTCTCTACCACTCAGGTGCGTCGAAAGAGGAAGGACAGGGAAAACGAGCTAGTCCGGTTTCGACAAGGATCTGGTAGTGAGGAGATGAACCATACATAATGTCGCAGGCAAAAACAGGTAAACGAGCAAAAAAACTCGTCCAGGCCGCAAGGATACATCCTTCTTCTTCTGCGACTGGAACGGATAACAGCTCGCGGCTGACGATGCGAAGCTTCTCCCACCGTAGTAATGGGCAGCTCGGCAAAGTTTCGTGGACTAGCTTCATCAGCTGGGGCGGCACGAGGCGCGGGAGGCGGTTCCCAGTGGACAGCGCAAGTAAAAGGTAATAGTGGTAGCGGCGGGGATGACGCTATAATAGAGCTAATGCGGCGGCGGAGGATCAGCTCGACGCTGGTGGAGGGGGCCAAACTTGTCTATTTCCTGATGCGGATACCGAGGGGGGAGGGTGAACACGTGTGGTTCACCTGATCGGGAGACGAGAGGGCGCGAGAAGCACAGAGAGGAAGGTTGTGTTGAAAAGCAGACATCCTAACATTAGATAGTGAAAAGAGGATCTTACGCCGAGAAAAAGAAGGGAAAAACATCGAGAAAAAGCATCTATCTATGGCTACTCCGCTTTCCCCCTGGCCTTGCTCTCGCTGGTGCTATCCAGCGTGGTCTCGCTAACATCGACGCGGAAACTGAAGTCGACAACACCGACTAGGCCACCGACGGCCTGGACCATGCCCTCGAGGTCGTCGCAGACAAGCGTGCTGCACACCTGCAATACGGCAAACTCGGTGTAACCGTGCTGCTCAATGTTGCGGGCATCGAGCACGCTGCCGAGCATGGCACCAGCATGAGTGGGAATACGCATCAGCGTTGGCAGGCCGGTAGCGGTGCTGACTTCGTCGTCGGCGAGATCCTTCCAGTCGAGAGGGGGGACGGAACCAGAAGCCGGAACCAAAGCTGGGGCCACGGCCGGAGCCGGAGCGCCGTCCTCGCGTCGCCGCTCGTAGATATCACCGACAAGCTCTTCAGGACGGGGCTTAGCAGTCTTATGGGTGCTAAACAGCCGACGGCGGAATCCAGTGTTGCCGGTGTTGCTGTCGCCGGTGCTCGGAGCATCGGAATGTCCGGTTCCGGCGCCGGAGCCAGAACCGGCATTATGCGATCGCTTGAGGGCCAGCAGCTGGCGTGTCAGCTCGTACGGCCGTGGCAGCGGGATGTACGGCGGCAGAGACTGGCCAGAGAGCAGCGAATTGGACAGCAGGGTCAGCGTAGAGAGAATGGTGTAGTGCGTGGGTCCGATGCTGCGAATGAGCTCGGAGAGGGCGCGCAGCCAGGCATCACTATCATTTTTTTCGTCGCCGTCAGCAGCAGAAGGACGGAGGTGTGCATGCCGCGGCTTCCAGGTGACGGTGTACGAGATGAGGGTCAGGTAGTTGAGAATGCGGCCGGCACGCAGAATAATGTCCTCGTAGGCGCGGCGGGGGAATCGGCCGCCAATCGTCGGCTCCCATTTCTGGAAGTCGGCGTGGGACTGCAGCGACGGCAAAAGCACCATGAGCTTGGTGAAGAGCTTCTGGCGCATTTTGCTCAGCTGGTGGGCAGGAGTGCCGGGAACGTCCATGTTGTCGGCGCCCCCGGGCATGGCTGACTGGTTCATAGTGACTTTGAGGGTCTCGTTGATGACACTGAAGTAGTTGGCCAGCAGATAGAGGGTGGCACTGAGATCCCGGCGCAGCCAGGCACGGTCGGTAATGGGCTGCGGGAAGATGGTCCAGAAAAAGGCGACAGCACAGCCACCGGCAACAGTGGCCAGGCGATAGGGGGCGAGCTCGTAAGTTGGGTAGTAGCGCTGGCCGGAGGCCTCGGAGCGGGCGATGCTGATGCGGCGGACTTGGAGTTCGTAGCCGATAATGAGGACCTGAGTGATGATCATGATCATGCTGGCGGGTATAAAGCGCGGGAACTTGATGAAGAAGTAGTACTGCCAAAAGGTGAAGAACCAGAGGAAGACGATGGCGCCGGCGGTCTTCTGGTCGGTGATGTACCAGATGATGTAGGAGAAGACCATGGCGAGAAAACTGCCGCCGACACGGCAGAAGAAGCCGAAGATGGATTGACCAGAGGCTGATGGTTAGCGAGGGACAGGCAGAAAGGGGAGACAAAACGCCGGGGCAAAACGCACTCTGTGTCATGCCAATGGCGATGATAATCATCGCCCACACGAGACGCTGCTCCTGGAAAAAGGCCTGGGTGTCGGCCAGGAAACAGACGATGCCGACAGTCATGGTCGCGCAGGCGGCGCGCAGCCCAAACAGCGACTCGCGCGAGCCCAGAAACGCAGACACGCGCCGCACCCCGTTGCCAAAGTGCTGCCACGCATTGGTGGCCGGCAGATGTTCGGGGTCCTTTTTGCGCCCAAATCCGTCTCCCATGTACACCACGTTGAAGCTGCGCTCCAGCGCGTCGTTGGCGCTGTCGCCGTTCGTGTCGTCCTTGTCGGTGAACACGCTGACAATCCACTTGTGCAGCCGGCGCAGCGTCGGCAGCAGCAGCCGGTGTCCGTCCATTGTGCCGTCGGCCACGCGGGCATCGGCAAACTGCACCAAATCCTGCACCGCTTCGCCGGCGGCGTGCATGAGCTGCTCCATATACAGCAGCACATACAGCTGCGACTGCCGGTGCCCGCGCTCGATGAAGATCGGGTCAATGCTTCTACGGGGGCCGCTGCCGTTGTCGCCGGACCCGGATGTCGGAGAGAATCCGGAGCCCGAAGCCGCACCCGGAGCCGCGCCCACCGGACTGCCAGCCGCCATTTCGCCCAGCAATCCCCGCTCGCGTGCCCACAGCTTGAGGATCTCGCTGCGCGTGCTGTAGAACTTGCGCACCTTTTCGTCGATCACCGTCGCAAAATCCTTGTCGCCCGGTTGCAGCGGACCGGCGCTGGCCTCGATGTCCGCGGGGCCCTCCTCGCCGCCAGTATTGCTGTTGTTGCCGTTGTTGCCGCTGTTGCCGCTGTTGCCGTCCTCGACCTCGCTGTTCTGCGTCTTCGCTGCAGCTCGCGCTGCCGCCCGCTCCTTCGCCTTGGCTTTCTGCTCCGGCGTCTTTGGGAGGAGGTCGAGCTCAATGCCGGCGTGCTCGAGACCCTGGTCAATGGCTTCCGACAGGATCGCAAACGGCTCGTGCAGCTGCCGCATGATCTCGTTCCAGATCCGCCGCTCCTCCTGCTTCGTGCCGTCGCCGCCATCGTCTTCTGACCAACCGCGGTTCTCTGCCGTGCGGTGGAAAATGTCCATAATCGTGCTGAGGCCGGTTCTGTCCAAAGTTAGTGTCTCTCTTGTTTGCTCGCCATGTCACCTCGTCCCTTCACCCACCGCACTCACACTGGGATGAATATGTTGCGCAGCAGCTTGACAATCTCGCCGAGGTCGTGCGCCGTCAGCTTGCCGAACGCCGCGTCACGCTTGGCGAACTGGACCTCGGCCTGCATCTTGCCCGCCAGGTCGCGCATCGCGCCAATCGTCGCCCGCAGCGCCTGGGCCGCCTTTTCCTCTTTTGTCAGCGGCCGTTCGCTGCTGCCGTCGCTGCCGTCGCTGCCGTTGCTGCCGTTTTTGTGGCCGCCGTTTCCTTTTCCCCTTGCGTTTTCAGCTGCCGCCGTCGTGCCTGCCTCCCCTGCCTTCTGCGCCTTCCGCGCTGCTTTCTCTGAGGCCTTCTTCTCCCGCTTCTCCCGCTTCTCCCGCCGCTTTCGCGCCTTGGCGTTCTCCCGCTCCACGTCCTCAGCCGGACCCAGGTTGCCCACGGCCGTTTCCACCGTCACCAGCGCATACATGTCGTCGCGCTCGAGGCCCTGCAGGTAGGCGCCCTGCAGCGTGACGGCCTTGCGCACGATCCCAATGGCCCCGCCGGCCTGCGCCATCAAAATCCGCCGGCTGGAAATGGGAAACACGAACAGCGACACTCCCGCCGACAGCGCAAACGCCAGCAGCATCGCCGTGTACAGCTGCCGCACGATGACGCGGCCCTCAGCCATGCTGTAAACCAGCGGCCCTGTCGTGCACGCCACGTTGACCAGGATGCTAAAGCTGATGGACGGCAGGTTCAGCGACGGCAGCTTCGCCCGCATCATGTTGATCAGCCAGATCGCCATAAACAGCCAGATCGCGCACACCGCCGACTGGCTCGAGTTGTACGGCGGCCGCCCCGTCGCCTTGAGCTGCTGCAGATCTGCCGGCGTCAGCGCGCCTCCCGTATGCAGTCGCGCCTGCAGCCCCGACCAGATCACTAGCAACGACAGCGCCGCTCCTAGGCTCACTGCCAGGACGTTGAGCACCAGCGTCTGCAGGAATTTGCCCCGCGGCATGATCGCCACCGACAGCACTGCTATCACCGGCACCAGGTACCCGAGCGTCACAAACTGGCCCGTCACTGCCTTCGACTGGAGCATGGCCATGGCAATCACCGGCGGAAGTGACCCTTTAAACATCATCATCACCGTCGGCACGTCGAGCCCCAGTTTCGTCATCAGCCCGGCCACCTTGGATGCCTTCTTCTTGTCCTCTTCCGATGCCCCCGCGCCGTCGTCACCGCCGCCGTCGCCGCCCTCGTCTGCCGCTGTTGCTACTGTCTGCATCCTCCGCGCTTGGTAGGGAGCTGGATCCGAGGCGGCTGTCCCTTCCAGAGTTTCTGTCGCTTTTGCACCTGTTGTGGCTTCGGGTGGCACTCTGCTGCTGCTGCTGCTGCTGTTGCTGCTGCTATGAACGCTGCCGGGCGCCCCGGGAGTTACCTCGGCCATCGTCTCGTATTCGTAGCCCTGGCGTAGCTGAAGCAATCCGAGGTTCGTGTCGTGTTGCTGTCGTTGTCGTCGCCGCCTTGGATTCAATGCTTTCCGCGTGGCCGGGAATTTGACAATAGACAAGAATGGTCAACGCCGCTGCGAAATTGGCTCTGCGGCAGCTCGGATAGACCAAAAAATGTCTCTGCCCGCTGCACAGTTCCCCTCCGTCGCTTTTGCGTCCTAAGAAGCCGACCAGCGCTCGTTGTGGCCCATTGGCTTCCATCGCGTCTACCCAGCCCAAGCTACTCGTACTCGTATTTTGCTGTTGGGGCCCCGCATTGCAGCCCCCACCAAGCTGCACGCCGCGTATTGCTAGCATCCTTGCGGGCTTCCTAGACATCCGAGTAGAAAATGTCCATGTTCGGCGTGCATAACGCCGCTGTGAACGTACCCAATGCAACAGCAAATAACACAGTTTCTAGCTCGAGGTGTTGCTCCACCGTTTCTTAAATCTGTACGTCGTACGAGTACGGAGTATGCTCCATAGTCTTGTTCACAGAGCTTCTTGTGGAGTTGCATTACACTCTAGGCTTTCTTGGCGGCCGGCAATTGTGTACGAGCACATCACTCGTTCCCACGTCTACGAAAAGAGCCTCATCGAGATGAGCATCTCGCATGCTTTTACGACTAAATAAAAAATAAACAAATGAACGAAGTCCCCCAAACACGGAAAAGCGTGAACTCTCTCGCGTAAACCAAACAGTCATACAGCACACTCGCATCACCTAAACAGCCTGAACCAACCTCTTTTGTTTAGGATTTCTAGACTTTGATCCAGCCGAGCAGTATTAGAACAAGGAGCCTACAATAAACTCAAGAATCCGCTAGCAATAAAGAAGAGGCAATAATCAGTGTAGAATGGTGTGCTGTTTGGCGGAGTTTACAGGTACTTTGCATTTTTCCGTGTTGGGGGAGGCATCGTACATATTATGCGTGCAATTGTATTACAAACTATGTAGCACGTGAAACAAATAAAGAATAGACATGACTGTCGTTGAACTTTGGCGATCCAGCGACTCTCAGATGCAACTAGCAATGTTGGTAGAGTATCAGTAAATCCCAATGGTAATTCACCCTTGCGCCAAGCAAAAAAATACGTCACAAAACTAGCACTATCGGCTGTTCTCTTGGGATACACCCGCCTTCTCTCCATTGGCACAGGCCTTTCGTTACGTGTCCCTCTCCTGCATCAGGCGACCTTTCTATGCAGTCGCCTTTTCGTCGCCGAACTGGTCACGGCCCGTCGCGAACACCTTGTCAAAGTCGTACTCGAACCAACGGATCTCCGGGCAAAGACCAGCAAACTTCCACACACCATCCACCTTGCGGTACCAGTGCGTGTTGGCTGAGTGCGCATGGCCCTTGACGGCCACATCCGTCAGGCTGGCATCCTTGTACACCTGGTGCGGCACGCGCAGCTGGTGGTAGCCGATGACCTCGTTCTCTGACACCCGCTCCCAGCGAGACATGCCGAAGAAGTGCTGCGTACGCAGCAGCGGGTTGCCCAGCACATGTGTGTCGGAGATCATGCCGA
Source organism: Graphilbum fragrans (assembly GCA_001513895.1). Taxonomy (NCBI): domain Eukaryota; kingdom Fungi; phylum Ascomycota; class Sordariomycetes; order Ophiostomatales; family Ophiostomataceae; genus Graphilbum; species Graphilbum fragrans. Next base: position 383,364 of record LLKO01000005.1, on the reverse strand, counting down.
TGAACTCGTCGGCCGGCATCGCCTCCCAGAGCTTGTCGAGGAATGAGCGGTAGTCAATCTACATGGGAGCAGAAGCGTCAGTATGGTCTGCCATGGCCACGGACGGTGACTACCGACAGGCTGAAACAACATTCGTAGCATGGTGGTATAAACAAAGCACAAGAAGGAGATGGGAGTACTCACCCGCAGGGTGGGAGCAATACAACGCCGAAGGCGGCTCCAATCCTTAGAGTCATAGCTGTCAGCCCATTCGTAGGCGGCAGTACAGAGGCCTTGGTAGTCTAGATAGATTGGTGTGAGTGAGCGAGGGCATATGAACGAAGAAAACCAAATCGAAGGGAAGAACGACAACAGTGTACTGAGGGGCCATACCATCAAAAGAAATCCGCTCATCCGGATTCTCCTTGCTAATCGGCGTCGACGGCCGCAGTGCACTGATTCCCAAACCCATCGTTGTGGTCGAGTCTCTGGTATGAAAAGTGGCGAGAGACGGGATAAACCAACTGAAGGAGACTATCAGAGACAGCTCTCGTTTGCATCCCCTTTCTAGGGACCCGGGCCTAGCAGAGAGTAAAGGGGGGAACTGCTTCACATTTATACCAATATGGACACTGCGTGTCCTCCCACACAGCACCTTCCTTTCCCCTACCCAAGCTCCGGTCTTCTTGGAGGAGCCCGGGACGTCGGTCGCACAGATTGCGACATGGTGTGTATAGCGCTCTTCCAATTCTGTCATACAGCGGCCTCTGTCCTTGCGTAAGCCTCTGGAACACACATACTGGAGAGTGGATACGTACGAATGTGCACGTGTGTGTATGTGTGTGGATGTGCGTGGGTGTGGAAGAGCGAAAGAGGCACACCTCTTGCTTGTGGCCCCTTGACCGCAGCTAAATCATCTGGGTCCGGACAGTGCATATGCTATTGGTGTCGTCGTCTCGGAGTTGGAGTTGCTACATATTCCAAGTATCTTTTTGCCCGCTTTGCCATGGACCTGCGACTTGTCGGCTAAGGACAATTGTTTGCCAATCTCCATCGGAGTCCGGAATGGCGAGTTGGGGGAGTGCGGCGGACGCCTCGGCGGATGGCAGCACAAGCCTATCGCGCAGGAACTAGATATCTATTTAAAATCAGAAATGAGAACCGCAAAAGAGGGCCTAGGTTAGATATAGCCACCTGGTCTTGCTGCGAATGTTTCCCATTGTTCAGCTTTAGGCGAGGCCAAATAATCGTCCATGTGTCACAGATATGGGGAACGCTACGATCAGTTCCGTTATTCACGGCATATTCTAGCAACCAATGAAAGTGGATATAGTGTATTGTGAGTATATTTATATGAATTTATAAAGCTCGATGCTATCACACTTGCGATGCAGCCCATCTGAAGCTAGGATGCACAGTAAATGGTGCATCGTCGACTGCTCGCGTTGGATGCCTCAGGACGTAAATGCGCGTGGTAGCATAAGTGGGCCCTTGCTGACATATATGTGTACTAAAGGAAATTGAGGCCCGCCGGACCAGTGGTCAGAAGCGGCAGAACAACAAAACCGCCACTGAAAAAAGTCGACCAATCTCGCACGGACCAGAAAACTGGCGTATTTAAGACCAGCCGGGCCGCCGCCCTTTTAGAAATTTTTCTTTCTTTTTTTCTTCATACTTACCTTGTTCGATGAGTCGGGTGATCAAGAATACCTGGCCATAGGGTGGGAAGCCTGCATTGCACATCGTGGCGCTACCCGTCTTGATTTGTCCTTCGGGGCCGATCCGGGCGCAATTTTTGCTATTTCAATCCTTTATTTTTTTCATTACGAACACCGCCTTGAGCGATGCCGTGAAGAAGAAACGCTTTTTTGTGGCTAGTAGATCTTATCATAGTACTTCGATCTCTCTATAACTGGCATCCCTGTAGTTGGCTTGGTCTGTAAAATAAACAACTGAATTATTCCAGACAGGTTGTCCTTCATATGAAACTACTAAACTTTCTATCGTCTCCATTCGTCTTCAGTGTCACTCTCCATAATAATCGGCTGTGATTTGCATTGTCCTGCGATGCGCTTAGCTGCTGCTTGTTTGCAAACGCGGCTTCTGGTCTCTCGACTCTGCGGCCTCGACACCTTTGTGGGCTGATGTGGTTTCTGTGATGTCTGTGTGCGAAGCCGCGCACAGATCTCGGACAAGGCGAGCTGACCTGGGTATGTTTCGTCTGTCGCTTCTTGCGGCAGCTGACCGTTGAGCCTTTCTGCTGTCTTTTGAGCTCTCCCCAACAAAGAAGAGTGAGCATGCCTGTCCCGGATCTGCTTGGCTTTCTCCCCCGGCTTTTCCCCTTTCCATAATCGCACAGTCGCCTCGAGCAACGGCATTGCCAACTTCCTTGCTTCATCTCTTGACACCTGACTACCTCGCAACACGCGGTCGTAGTCGGTGTGGACGTGGCGAATGTGAGCTCGAACCGCCAGCGTGACGCGCTTCCCTAGCTCTAACTTGCCGGTGCGGCCGACGCGTCCCTGGTGCTTCGCTAGTGTCCGCTGGATGATGTCCGACACATCGTCAGCTGGCACGGCGGGAAATTGGGCGAGCAGTTCCTCACGAAACTCGTTGGCAGATGCATCGTCGCGTTTCCGCACCACGTCGGCCCGGGCATCACGACTGGCACGCTCGTTCAAGAGAACCTGTTTGTAAATAGCCCATGGGCAACGCAAGCCAAGCACAACCTTGCTTGCGCGTTTCCGTGACGGCGCCTTTGTGTTTTGGTGATGGGTTTTCCAGCCGTTGCTGCCCCCCTGGCTCGACACGACAACATACACCGTCCGTCCAGCTAACCTCGTGGCCTTGCGGCAGTGCGCTGTCGTGTATACATTTCCCTTTTTGACAAAACAATAGCCAGGTGGCATAGGATCGTATGGGCTGACAACAGGCTCGTTGGAGGACATAACAAATAGCTTTGCGTGAGAAAAATGGGAAGAAACGGAGTCAAACTTGAGGGGCGATGCGCCGAGTTTCGCCAGCTCCATATACTGCCAAACTGGATTCTGGAGTGGTAGGATCTGAACAGGGTTTATAAGACGCGTCCCTCTACCACGCAGAGGGCCGACAGACAAGGAAGCCCTCTTTATTTAGATTTCGACAGTCGTATTGGCACCTGCCTTTCTCTTCATCACCCCTTTGTCCGCTACGGAATGATAGCGCAGCTTCGCCATCAAAATCAAAGTGCAGTCCAAAGACGATGAAACAAAGAGTCGCTCAAAACGGAATACAAAGAAGAAATATCTTAAATATAGAACAGAGAGGGGGATTGGAATGAAACGATTCCTAGCAGTGTGTTCTTTGGGATTTGATTGTGAAAGACTGAATGGAGACAAAAATAGGTGCGCGTATATCGTGGCTAGGGAAAGTACTACACCGCGTAGTCACGTGGTACTCAGTACGGATGCAGAGCATCTGTAAGTTACCACTTCGTCAATTACCATTTCTCAGCCGGACAGGCATTTTTGCTTCCTTGACTTGTAGTTTAGGTAATGGCTTTCTGATTTTAATGAAGTGCAACTAATTAAATGAAGTCTAATTTGAGCTGGAGAAAATAACCCCATTAGATTAATGCGAAAGTTATTCAGATGAAACCGACCCTAGGAACAAGAAGAACAGACAAAAAACAGCAGATGATGAACCATTTCTCCCAAAGCCTTTTCCTCTCAAGGTTGTATTACAGAATGTTCATGGCAAGGGCACCAACCAGAGCTATCGCCAGCGCGCCGACGGCCGCGGGCACATCAAGATGGCCAGCCATGTTGACACCAGTGCCGGTGGGTCTGGCAGTCGAAGTCGTCAGGTTGGAGTGAGGCGTGACCGTCGAGTTAGCAGTAGTGGTGACACCGGCCGGGTGAGTCGAGGTGGTGATGGTGCTGGGCGAGGTGGTGGAAATGGTCGTCTGAGACCCGCTGACGGCGGTGGTCGAAGTGATACTGGAGCTCCCGGTGCTGGAGCTGCCCGGGCTGGAGCTGCTCGGGCTGGAGCTGCTCGGGCTGGAGCTGCTCGGGCTGGAGCTGCTTGGGCTGGAGCTGCTCGAGATGGTGCTCGAAGCTGACCCGCTAGCACTGGAGCTGACAACTGCGCCGCCTACGATCTGGAAGGGGTTGGAGTACTGGAAGTGGGTTGGGTCTGAATCCAGGCTGATGGTGAGGCCGTAAACAACCTCAGAACCCAGGCTGGCGTCGACAGCCCAGTCGAATTTGAGAGCATCATTGTCGGTGTCTGTTCGAATGCATGCTAATTAGCAGCTGCCATCATACATTAGGTGCAACGGCGAGAAGCCTTGAACTTACGTCCAATCGTGCTGATAGGAACCAACAAATCTGTCGACTTTCCACCAATCAGCTTGATGGTGACCGGGCCAGTAGGAGTGGTGGACGACAGCAGCGCCCAGGTAATAGTGTAGGTCTTGCCAGCCGGGATCTTCTCTTGGAATAGCGGGTGGTTGATGGAGTCAAAGTTGGGGTCCTGGGCGCGAATCAGGGGGGTCGCAAAAGCGGCAATAAAAGCGAGAGTAGCCGTGAAAGAAAACATGGTGTCAAGGAAAGACGATTATTGAAAGAGAATGATTTAGTTGCAATATAGATGAGGTAGCGTTTTAAGAAGAATAGAAAGTCAAACGACCGTTGCGAGCAGGTGCGTTTAGTAGAAGCGAGTGAATATGAGAAACAAGCGCGGAATTACAATGTGTTTGGCCACACGAAGGAAACAAGAAGAAAGGGAAGTACCTGGATTTGACACAAACGGTGAGCGGATGGCCCCTGGATATATATGCGTGGGCAGCCTCACAGAGTTGGCTCAAGCTCGCATGTACTCTGTATACAACTACGCGCCTCCCCTAGCACGTTTCTGCCTTTTACATAACAGCATGGCGGTATGTCACCCGTGGCTCTCTGTATGCCGATTGTGGCTGACAGGATCCTTCTCGCAGTCGCCGAGAGGTGAACAGCTCTCACTGCTCGTATGGCGTATGACAAGGGGAAATACTACCCTGGTGGCATCAGACTTGGCACCGACGAGGGGAGGTCAAGGCATCCGCAAACGCAGCTTTCATTGGCGCCAAGGGTCGTAATGAAACCGAAATAATCACAGGCATGCTCAAAGGGGACATGTGTTGGATCCTCCCAAACATGCATGCGAGGAGTGGCGGGGACGTGCGGTTGCGGCCGACCTCGTATATTCGTAGAACTAATTTGCTACCGCGTGGCACAGCGTTCTCTGTCAGAGACGTAGGGAACCATTTTCAGATCGACGGCAGGCCAACGAGACAGAAAAAGAAAACGGCTCGGGCACAGGCAGGAGTCACAGCGAAGTCCGCCCAAGGCGGAGGGGGTTTAGGATCTTTTGGTCTTTACTCGTCTCGCTGCCTAAAACTCCCAAGACCGGAGGGTGGGGTAGTTGCAACCCTAACTACAATAGACTCTCGTAGCGAGGCAATGCAAAAACGCTTTAGTTATGTCCTGTACCGTTCCGTTGAATCTTATTACTTGGTATAACTGCTCGTACACACACACAAGAAAGCCGTCAAAATGCAGCCCTGTATGGAGTACGGAGTGTGTGTGACTAAATTGTACCTGTCAGCATTCCACCTGCCAACCTAGGCGACTTGTACACCGAACTCCTTATGTATCTTATGTATGTACGGAGCACATACACTGTACATAGGAGTGCGTCTGTGGCTGGTGGCTGGGGTCTCGGTTGACGACTGAGCTGCTCCCTCCGATACGTTGCGTCTTGGTACCATTGCAAATACAGAGCATGACACAAGAAGCTGATGTTGTTTGGTGGCTTGTCATTTGCCGGCTCTGGTTGGCCGGAATCGTGCGTGAGAGGAGAGTGAGAACGCCACAAGGGCGACAGCTGGCTGTGTCAGGGTGTGTTTGGCGCACGTTTATAGGGTAGTAAAATACAATCATGTAGTGTACCGCTTAGTTCAGTCTAACAGAAGCTCAGGCGAGCCGTCGGCGTCAGAAATATCGCTGCTTCTGCTGGTTTGTTTTTGCCACTTTTGAGTCCTTTCTCTGGACGTTGGTCTTCTGTACGGAGAACACAAGTAGAGTGCGACAGATATGCTCGAAGTGAGGCCATCGGCGACATACTCGCATTCCTTGTGCATCCTCTGGGGCACTGCTATGCCGAAAGAAGCTGCGGCTGGGTTGAAATGAATTGGGGCTGACTTCGGGGCTGTGTCGGAAAATCGACATATTGGGTAAACGGAGCGCTGGAATGTGAGTGGCCAAGAGCCATGGTTGTCTGAAAATTTGAGTGCCCACTGCACGAGTACTTTTAGGTCATTGAAAAGACTATGCGCACGAGTTGCGGACTGTCGATGTGCACATACGTGGGAAATGTAGAGACGATTTCCACAACATGTACTCCGTACTCCGCGAATACATACGCGACATGCAACTCTGGTATGGATCTGTGGGGCAACACCACTACATTTCAGCGGGCTGGATGGCGCTGTAACAGTAGCGGTTAGCCGGGCCGGTATTTTTTCCGCCGTTGGTTCGCATTCGGCCCACCCATCCCGATGACAGCTGGAATGAGGCCAACAGGTTTGGATGCGGCTCTAGCGACCGAGCCTTGCAATTGCCGGGCTTTTTTTTTCTTCCACGGCGCTGCCCGGCACTCTGCTGCTGCTGCTTACTCTCTCGCGTTGTAGGCTCTGGGAAACACCGGCCATGCGCGAGTTTGTGAGCTACATCCTCGAGTCCTTTCGGGACGCAACGGGTTGGAGCCATGACAATGGCTACTCCCACCTCAACGAGACGGCTAGTGGTGAGTGTTGTCGCTTTTTCCAACTACGAGAGATGTATGTGCTGACACAGCATTGGTTGCTAGAGCTGCTCAATTTTCAGTCCCCGCGCGGCCTCCGCATGACCCTGTCCTCGCTCGCCACACCTCATTTTGCGACTTCCTACAACCTCGGAACGATTGGCGTCGTCGATGGCTCCATCTCCTACCTCTACTCTTCCGTGCCTCTGACAAACGTCATTGCCCAGTCCGACTCTATACCACTGCCGATATTGCTACGGTCTTACCGGCAGCTAGATGGCAACCGGCCAGGCTTCTTACCTCCGCCACTGTCAACGCTCTCAAATCCTCTTCCGCCTTCGTCTTCGTCTTCGCCCCCATCTTCTCCCGCCTCCATTCTCCTCCCTGCTTCACCACCGCCCACAAGCTCCTCCACCCTGACCGCACTTCAATCACCCCTCCTGGCAAACGCATTTATTACACCCGCGGCCGACCATATTGCACATCTTGCTCAAGAAGTCCGCAAGCTCGTCGACAAACCAACCCTCCTCTTCGGCCGGCTGTATCTACCCCAGTCTATGTTGGAGATCTATACTGTCAAGCGAATATCACCATCTGTACAACTACAGTTGCGTGCCGTGAGCGATGCGAAGCTCCCCCAGGGTGGAACAGTATTGGGAATCTGGCAGTATGACCGCAGGAAGTACGGCGTCGAGGGGCTGGCCTCCTCCGATGGTGGCTTGTTGGGAGTACGAGGACTCTACGACTTTGGCCAAGACGAACCTGGAGCCCCGGCAGCTAGCGCTTCTAGTGCGCCGCTTTCTAGCAGCAGCTCCGAGGACGCTGCCAGCACCACCACGAACATGAGCTCCCCAGCAAACTCAAGCAGTAGTATTGGTATCGGGATCAATGGCGAACGAGACCGCGACCAACAGCGGATCCACGGACGGCTCAGCGCCGGCGGTGAGGTGTACTACGGAACCTTGAATAAGTCGGGAGGCATTTCGCTCGGCACGCGGTTTGCGACTTTGCCCAACCAGAGCGGAACACCGTTGACGGCCACGATGACCATCAACCCGCTGATGGGCAATATCAGTGCTACATACGCAGTGGTGGCTCGAGAATACTGCTCTCTAGCCACCAAATTCGAGTTCAACGTTTACAGCTACGAGAGTGAATGGGCCGTCGGTCTGGAGTTGTGGAGCAAACGGCGCCTCGCGGGACTGGTGGCTGTAGACGAACCCGAAGAAGCCACCAGCCTCGACACACCCTTGGCTGCAGTACTGCCGCCAAAATACAAGCCACGAAGCTTCCAGGCGAAATTGGAATGGCGGTTAGACGATGACAAAGATGTCACAGCATCGCCACAGCCGGTCTTGGTGGCAGAGCCGAAGAAGACTGGCGATGATGCATACCAAGGCGTCCTCAAAGCCCGGCTGGATCAGAATCTCAAAATTGGCTTGTTGTGGGAAGGCCGCCTCAAGTCTCTCCTGTTCAGTCTCGGCTCAGCAGTCGACCTGAACAAACTAGATCAGCCTTTCCGAACGCTAGGACTCGAGATTCAATTCTCATCATAATAATGGCGCCAACTCAAGGAGCAACAAGAGCATTGCAGTTCAGCTTGCCTGGCAACTTTGCGACGGCATTCTCGCTCATTGTTTGGGAGATGCCGTGGCCGTGTTGTGCATAAGCAGGTTCTGTTGAAAATATGAAAAGTCCTGTGTGATAGTCGTGTGTGGAAAGGAGTAGCATCCTTGTAGGCAGGCGGCAGCCGCCTAGAGCACGACGCCGAAAGCCACTGGTATCACTGAAAAGCGGGCGTTCATTGGAAGACAGGATACGGAGCACTCGCCTCATCATTACGTATTTAGAATAAAAAGCTCTAGAGAGTCGTACAAGCAAAGGGATATTCTCACATGACTGAAAGGGGGCACCTTGATGGGTTCAAGCATATGAAGATGGCAAGAGCCGATGACAGTGCGGAGCTCGAGGCTAACATATGGTAGACGCGGCTCTTGGCTGTGGAGGAAGGAGCTTACGAGGAACTACAACGTACTTATACCATCAAGGTGTCCAGAGCCTCCGCTATTATTTGAACAGCTTTGACGCGCTTGTGCACGTACATGTATTACATGGAAAAGCATAGAATGGACACAGTCCGCGAGCTACTTCAACAATTGGGCAAAAATCTCACACTTTCCGGTAATATGCTGCGTCGTTCAAGGTTGATTCCTGCTGCTATGTGTTCGCCTGGCGCAAATTGGTCTTTGATATAACTAAGCATTGGATTTTGTACTGCAACTTTTCAAACCAGCTTTTCTTGCCTCGAAGAGCCTCGATTCCTTCTACTTAAACAGTTGAAACAACTCGAATCCTTTTGTTGGTCCGGTCAGTCGACGCCTGCCAGCGCAGCCAAGGCGGGAAAATACAGACACAAGAGCCCTCCCCACTTTCGCAATCCATTTGATCTTTGTATCTTGCGCATTCGGCCGCTTGAGACAAATATCCCACGGTTAGTTTAATCAACTCAGAGGCCTTTTATGAGATCTGGACACCTCCGCAGGACCATATAAACCTTCTAGGAGAGCACTATCCACGAAAAAGGAAAGAAAAGAAAAAGAAAAAATCTCAACTTGTTAGCTGGCGACGGGACTCGGGACACACTTCTGTTAGCAATATGCCTGCAACACCACTCCTTGCCGTGGATGTCCCACGATATTCGTACGGCCACCAAGAGATGCACCGCAGCCCAAGCACTGCTTCGGATCCCAAGTGCGAGGGATGGGGATCTGATCTTGATAACATCGGTCTGCGCATTGCCTCCATATTTATCGTCCTTGTGGGATCACTACTAGGCGTCTTCCTCCCTATGGCGCTTAGACAAACGGCCGCTAGCTGGACGACAGCAAATAAGATCATATTCCTCTGCAAGCACTTTGGCTCTGGCGTCATCTTAGCAACAGCCTTTATGCATCTGCTCTCGCCAGCTGTGGAGGCTCTTTCTGACGACTGCTTGGCCGACTACCTCCCAGACTTTGATTGGGCCCATCTCGTCTGTCTGATGGCTACCCTGGCCATGTTTTTTGTGGAACTCATGGCATCCCAATACGCCTTTGCTTTCGGGACCGCTGCGGCTTCGAAGGAGCGGCAGTCAGAGACCCGTGGCGATGAAGACACCGCGACCACAAACACCCAACCAGCTGTCTTTTCGAGCGAAGATGGAAGTAACCGGGTGCGCACCAATGCTAATAGTAAATCATGGTGCCAAGACAACGGCATTTCATATACTGCCTCTATAAGCAACAGCCCCAAGGCTTCTGATCATCTGGCAACACTCAACACGAGACCACACTCACCACGTCTATGTTCTACTATTATGGACGCCCCTATCCAATCTCCGCATGTGCCGATGGTGGCTACCTTTGAGCGTAATGGCGAAGGACTCCAGGGAGACCAAACGAGCTCTGGCAAGATGCCAAATATACAGCAGCCGGCCTACGCTGGACAAATTCTCTCCCTACTGATACTTGAATTTGGAGTTGTATTCCACTCGATCTTTATTGGCCTAAGTCTGGCAGGCTCCCCTAACTTGGTTGTCCTACTAGTTGCCCTGACGTTCCACCAGATTTTTGAGGGGATTGGCCTTGGCTCACGCCTGGCTGTGGCTCAGTGGCCATCTAATTGGCTGTCGCACACGGGAACTCTGATGGCGCTTGGATATGCAGTCACAACACCGCTGGGAATCGTCGTTGGGCTCGCTGTCAACCTGAAGCTGAATGCTAACCCAGCCATCAGCCAGCTAGTCAATGGTATGATTGATGCCGTTAGCTCTGGGATCTTGTTGTATACGGCACTCGTGGAGCTAATGGCTCATGAGTTTATGATCAACCCAGAACTAAGAGATGCAAGGTTGAAGACTCAAATACTCGCATTTGGCGCTTTGGTGGCCGGTTCTGGGACAATGTCTTTCATAGCTATATGGGCTTAGGGGAAATAAACTCCTTTGCAGCAAAAGAGCTACACAAGATATCTAGTCTGGATCTGCCATTACCATTCTTTGTTCTAGGTATAGCCTTATGGTATGTTAGACTTAAAGAAGGAGGTGGGGAAAACAATCAATTTCTGGGAAAACAAAATAAGGTGACGACATAACGGGAGAATGAGTCACTATGGCCTAGGAGCAGCACATGCGTGATAAGTAGGGACATGGCCTGATTCCATCACAAACTGTTAGCAAAGTAAGGAAAAAAAGAAATATCAAGATGGCGGCATGCACTGATGCTAATATGGTGAAAAGAGGCGAAACAGGCATCAAACAGTTCCCGACGCATTGTATCGGAAGGAGGTCAAGTTTGGAAAGGGTCTCGATGAGTGACGCCGCCCCGAATCTCTTGATCCTCTGCCACCACTAGTTTCGGTGCGGCCAGGTGTCCGCCGTGTAGCGCCAATACTATTACCGGATGCGGCCTGAAATTGGCTGTGTTGAAAAATAGACGTTCGTCTCGGAATATGTAGCCCATTGGTTGTCGGCATCGACCGGGCATTGCTGCGGGGGGCTGCTCGGAGCTGGTTATGTGCTTGTGTAGTGGACACACGTCGGTTACTACCTTCCCCGTTGATCCCTACATCATCCATGTCGGCTCTCGATGTAATAGAGCGGATCTGAGCAGAGGACTGCCACGGGAACGTCGCACGTGGTTGCCACGGCTCATCGTCGCCGGTGAGATCGATGATAGACGTTTGCCGCACAGGCCCAGAAGGTGCTTGCTGCCACTCTCGTGTGCAATTTGCCGCGTATCTAGTCCTGGGAAGCCGGCCCAAGTCCCGCATAAGTCTGCCGCCAGCGTCTTGAAAAGGATTGGCCGAAGCATGGGAATTCTGCATGGGGCGGGCACCATGGGCGGACAGAGGTCGTTGCGTCTGATTCTGTAGCTGGCTAACTCTTCTCCAAGGAGTTGGACCATAAGACGCAGCAGCCAACGGAGTCGGTGTGGGAACAGTGGCCGATGGTGAAGATGAAGTGAAAGACATCGATGGCGGTTTCTGTGGATGGCTGGCATCCCTAGGATTCAGCATCCTCGGCGCCCGAACATGTGACTGCATTGTTGGAGTTGGCGGTGGCGGCATCATCATGGTATCGCTAGCTGCTCTGGCCACAGCACGAGGGTTGAGGGGCAATGCATTGTCCGACCGGTTGCGTTTCTCGTTCCGAGGACCTGATATTGCGGAAGGCAGTGCCTGGTGTGTGCGACTGGCCTCGCTGACCTGGCTAGGAGTTTCGAAGAAATACGACTGCTAGTTAGGGTCCTGGTTGACCTGAGAGGAAGTAGCTGTAGATGGTTCTCTAGAAGGACCGGCCGCCATCGTCCTGCCACTGTCATATTGGCCCGGCATGTTGTAGTCGTGGTACTGGCTAGATGCGCTCCAAAACGTGGGAGCAACTAGGCACGGCGTCACTGGAGGTTTTCCGCGGCTTCCCCACCCGGCAGGTGCCTCGGCCATGCCGCCAGATCGCGGGGGCGATGTGTATGGGGAGTAACGGAGGTGCCGGGGCGGCGGTGAGGATCCGAGGGGGGGCGTCGAGATTGTAGGAGACGCAGTGCTAACAACAGAGAGCCGCCGGACATGAGGCTGGTCGTGCTGCTGGGTTGATGTCATCCTAGTGCCCACCCTGCCATTCGATGTGCCACCCGTCTCGGTTCTCCCAGCGATGCCATAGTTAGGCAGGTTGTCACCGGGTTGCACTTGATCTTGCCCTGGATTGTCGTCCAACACCGAGCTTCGTGCGACAGTCCCTTCCTCTCCATCAAGGCTGGGGAGGTTAGCATTAGTGGAAAATGACTGCGCACGACCAGGCCGCTGATTTTGGTTCTGTCCATCGAAAAATGTTCTCTGCCGTATATGCTCCGTGAAGACGGGAGAGGACTTCGTAGTAATCAATAAACCGGTGCGTCGGCGCAAAAACTTGAGGAAGTCGACTAAATGTTGTATACGAGTCAGCTATACCAAGAAGAAGACGAAAGAAAGTAATACAATTCGCAACATCACAAATGGTCTCCTATTATACGTACGGCAGTTTTTGCAGGGCTTGTGGCCCAAAAAGACTGTGGCACGTTGGCGATGCAGAGGCAAACCTGCAAAGCGAAGTTTGCCTTGCATAGCGTCCGCGAGGCTAGTACCCGTTTGCTTCATTTGAAGCGACAGAAAGTAAAGGCCAAGCTGCCAAGGTGTATGTCATTAGATAGTCCTACAAATGAGACAAAATAATGCGTCACCGTACCTTCTTCTCGGCATGACATGCCATGTAGCGGCCATCGTTCTCTGGCACTCTGTCTCGAGACTTCGGGGTGTCCCGTGCCGACCGCCCAAGGCGAAACCCCGCGACTTCGCAGAACTTCCGGACCAGCTCCTGTAAATATTAGCCAACGATGCAACTCTGCCATAATAGGACGGAAAGCAGACTGACCGTCCACTGCGCCCCATCGAGAATGTTGGCATCTGAGTTTTGGGCTCTCCAGCCACTTGTTGACAGCTTCTGCGGCGAAGAGCGGCCGCCAGCAACGAGACACGCAGGCGTGGCATGGACTGCGTCACTAGGAGGGAACCCTGTATTGTCTTCAGATAAGGATTTGAGGACAACCAGCTTCCTTCCTCTATCGCCCCAAGCGAAAGCCAGTCGAGGAAGGCTGTCGTCCATCTTGCTCTGGAAAGGTTGCTGAACAGGGGGCTGATAAAGATTCACTGAAACCCCGGACTGGATAAGAGAATGTCGAGGGCATGTAAGAGAATATGAGATGGACCAAAAGTTAGTATAAAGCGAAGAGATGTGACCGCGGCAGTTTTTTTTCATTTGGCTCGTCACTGCCTGGTTCGAATGAATCTGAACCAAATTTGACAAAGATGACAACGGAAGTTGTTCGAGGCAGCAACAGCAAAATATGGCTTAATAAAATATTTGCGTCGAGGTCACGGCAAGTGTACGCCCGACCATAGCGTGAGATTGCATTTTCTTTCTTTTTTTTCATTGCGTCTAAACGACAGCCGCTTTTGTGTTAATTAGATAGAAAAGAAAAACAAAACACCCCATGGCGCCGGAGATGCCGCAGCGTACAGCTCTACTGCGGTCGAATCTCAATAACCAGCCATTCCCATGCTGCATGTTCACTTTTCCATCCCATGCCCAAGATCTATCAGGCCATTGTTTCCAACTAGTTGTGATTCATAGCCTCATGGCATTCCAACATGCTGTAGGTCTTCCACTTGGCATGCAGATGCTCTGAAGCAATGCTCACAGTATGGACAGAGAGAAGAGTCTAGAGTTTGGTTCTTTACTCGTCATCCTCCTCCTCCTCCTCATCCTCCTCGGCGGTGGTCTGGGCAATACGGTCCAAATCACGCTGGCCAGCCTGGGTGATGCGGCGGCCGCCCTTCTCCTCGTCGTGCTCGACAATGCCGATCTTCTCCAGAGCCTGGAGGACCTTGCGGTCAACGCTGCCGCTGGCGTCGACGTGCTTGCCCGGGCGCACACCCCGGTTCTTGGAGGTGCCGTGAACCTTCCGGAGACGGCCAACACCAACGGTCTTGCGCAGGTAGACGTGACGGGCCACAGAGGCGGCGCGAACGTAGAACCAGTCAATGTCCTGGGGAGGGAGCTCCTTAGCGTGACCAGTCTTGACGGTGTCGACCCAGCCTAGAGTCAAAACCCAGATTAGAAAATGAGCAGCAGAAGACACCACCGACAAGAGGGAGAAGTTCACATACCCGGAATGGGCAGCTTGCCCTGACGCTTCAGGAAAGCAGCATAGGCGATAATGAACTTCTGGGCCTAAATATGCCGAAAAAGAAACCCCATACATTAGCACTATTCCGTCACAGGAAGTCTTGCGACTCCCTCACGCCTGCTCCCATTTATGTATCCCGATGTGTCTGTCCGTTTTTTTCCTTGGGCTGCCCGGCCCCCAGCTCTTCTTCCCCTCATGTCGTTAGGCAACATGAGGGGAGGGGAGCTCGGGAGCAAGTTAAAAAGAAACATTGTTCATGGTTCGACTCGGTTTGCACGGCGAGAGGGAGTTTCGCAATTCCTAGATTTTTTGTCTTTGGCTTTTGCCTGCTTCCCTGTTCAGGGAGCAGCATGGAGAACACCTACATCGACGTCCCGAACGGTAGTGCCACCCATCTTGATAGATTTTAGGGGTTTGGTAGACGGGGAATGAGAGGATTGGTTGTCGGAGAAGGTATGTGTCGTCGTGAGGTGAAAGGAAAGACGTGAGGTGTGGTAGCGGCGATGATAATTTGGGTGGACATCAACGAGGGGCCGAAAAATTGTATGGCGAAAAAGTTTGTCTCGAAAAGACCCACTCCTACTCCCGAAATTAGGGCTGCCCAGCCCTTGCCTGGCTGCACCAGAGAGGTGGCCAAGGTGTGGCGGTGTATTTGTGGCTGGTGCTTAAGTGGGCCATCACACTAGTCTACCCCGTAGTTACTCCGCGAGAAACCTACCAACGGTATTCGGCGAAATCGTTCCGAACAGCTAATTACCTGTAGAGCTCATTTCTGTCAACGAGTGGGCTGGCTTTCCGGTATGTCATCCCGTGAGCTGCAAGTAAGAATGCGGTGTCGGCGGATGTATGTTGCACTTTGAACAATAGCAGCGGCTACGAAACTATGGAAACAGTCTAGAGATTAGGGTACAACGTACTATCTCGACGCCAAAGTTACTGAAGCGTCATGATACCACAAACCTTCAAGAAGGTTGTACATGTAATGGTACTGGCTTTTTGGATTACTAGTATATTCAAGGATTCAACATTTAAAACAGGTACAGTGTTAACCACACTATGCTAAATTCCAGCAATGTGTATGCTAGCGGGGAGAGCTTCCTTTACTCGTCCTAACTGAATGATAATACCGGTAGGGGGATCTTAGGCATTGAGAACCTGAAAGGATGCCGTAAGTATAACGATTAGTACAACTGCCGGGCTCCAGTTAATTTGGTTTCCCAGCCGGCATCTCTGGGGTTCAGACTGAGTATTATGGCCCTACCTAAGCGGGGTTGGGGTAGCTTAGACAATGCGCATGCACGAATAATGAGGGGAATGGAATAGGGGACCCTGGCTGGCTGGCTCGGACGGACTATAATGCCTCTTGTGAATGGCCTGAAGTAAGGATATTGGCGAGCTGGCCTCCCGGCAAATAGGGCCCCTCTTCCGATTCTGCCGGAGAGGAGAAGCTCTAAATGGACCAACACCTCTCGCCTACCATAGAAAAGAGCTTCTTTCATTTCACTTGGTACTTCGCCAGCCGCGCTTTGTCGTTCCTGTTTGCCCCAAGTCTAGGCGCGGCCATTCTATTGATAGCTGCTACTTGTTCTGCAGAATCTAGATTTGTTTGGGAGATTTTCCTATCACCGTCTGCAGCTGTCATTTCGAATTGAGCTCCGAGTGCCAAATTAGCTAGTCGCTGTGATCATAAGCAGACACAGGATGGCTATGATAGGTGAGAATATAATATTCGTCGCAGAAATCAGACACTAAAGCTAACATTGGGTTACCAGCAACGACGGCCGCTGCTACGGCCGCTGCCACAACAGCCGGTTTGGCGTACCTCGAAGCCAAGTTTCACCTCCGCAAAGACATTCAGTACATTCGAGGCCGGCGACTACAACAGAAGCTATGGGACCGTGCTGTCAAGGAAAAACGAACATCGCCTTACTACTTCTTTGAGCAGCTTGCCCGTGATGATCCCGACTATGAAGCCCTTTGGTCTCGAGCTGGCAGTTATTCGCGAAAGGAGACACTCACCCGAGCAAACCAGTATGCGCAATGGTTTCTAGCACAGGGCGTGAAACCTGGCGACTTGGTAGCTTTTTTCATGATCAACTCTCTCGATTTTATGACCGCTTGGATCGGCCTGTTGGCCGTTGGTGCTGCTCCCGCCATGATCAACTTCCACCTCACATCACAGGCCCTGCTACACTGCTTGAACATCAGCAAAGCTAATCTGATCTTGGTCGACGGGCCTGCCGATGCCCATGCTCGCATTAACGCTATGCAAAAAGACTTAGATGACGGCGGCTACCGCGTGGTTGACCTTGATGCTATTCGGCCCATTGTGTATGGCCTTGAGGCTACTCGTCCAGGAGACGAGCTCCGAGAAGGCGTACAGGGGCACTGGCCACTCGGGCTATTCTATACCAGCGGAACAACAGGCCTTCCAAAAGCAGTAGTGCTGCCGATTGCTGTCGCCCATGGCCATGGCGTTGCCAGCATTACCGGACTCAATCCTGTGGACCGCCCAGGCGAACGGTACTACGACTGCATGCCATACTACCATGGCACCGGCGGCATCAATGCCATGGCACAGGCTACATCTGGTACCACACTCTGCATAGCCCCAAAGTTTAGCGTGTCCAACTTTTGGCGTGACATCCGTGATTCGCGAGCTACATGGTTCGTATATGTCGGTGAGACGCTGCGCTATCTCCTGGCGGCACCACCATCACCTGATGACCGAAATCACAGCGTAACAACCATTTACGGCAACGGGCTGCGCCCAGACGTGTGGAAGAGGTTCCGCGATCGCTTCGGCATTGAGCGTATTCACGAGTTCTTCAATAGCACTGAGGGCGTGTTCCCGCTGGACAACGTCTGCCGTGGTGACTTTCTGGCACACAGTGTTGGCCACCACGGCCTGCTATTGCGTTTACGCTACCGTAATCTTTACGTACCAGTGGCTATCGATGCCGAGACGGGGGATATTGCGCGCGACCCGGAGACTGGATTTGCGTACCGCGTCCCATACAAATTGGGCGGCGAGATTCTAGTGCGACTTCCTGGTGAACGCGTGTTCGGCGGATACGTGGGTAATGCTGAGGCTACCGAAAAAAAGCTCGTCCGTGATGTCTTCCGCAAAGGCGATTGCTACTATAGAACTGGGGATGCCTTGAGGCGCGATGACGATGGCCGCTGGTTCTTCCTCGATAGGTAAGCCCTATACCCTAGACTCCCTGATCACTATTCCATCTAACAGCTCAATAGACTAGGCGATACATTCCGCTGGAAAGGCGAGAATGTATCTACGGCCGAAGTGAGTGAAGTTCTAGGCAAGTTCCCAGGTGTACTTGAAGCAAACGTCTACGGCGTGAACCTTCCAGGCCATGATGGAAAGGCTGGAGCAGCGGCTCTTGTGATCGACCCACAACAGCAGGCACACTTTAATCACCAAGAATTTCTGACGTACGTGAGAACCCTGGTTCAATATCCTGTTTGATGGTCTCTAATAGTTTGACTCATAGGCATGCTCGGAAACACCTCCCTCGCTATGCAGTACCGGTGTTTCTACGCCACTTGAAGGAGACATCGACAACACACAATAATAAGCAAAACAAGGCGCCACTCAAGAACGAAGGCATCCACCCGGACAAGATAACGAACGGTGATCAGCTCTTGTGGATTGACAGCCACGGAAAGGGTGTCACTTATATTCCATTCACGCGAGATGATTGGGACAGTTTGCATGCAGGCAAGGCAAGACTTTGATAGAAAGAACGCGATGCTCATCTCCTTAGAATTCTAGAATTGCTACACCGATTAGGTTATGCATTCACACATACATCAGCAGCAGCATATATTCGATCGCATTTAGAAGTTTAGATGAAAAAGAGAACCGGCAATCAGAAGAGACGGGATTCTCGGCACTTATTCTACTAACGCAGTGCATACCTTGCACCTTTTGATTACTACTCTAGTCGAAGAGCGTTTTGACGTAGCCCATATCTAGTAATATAAGGAGGGCCTATCAGATTTGGCTAACAAAATCATTGTATTGTAATAATCTATTCGAATTAATCTTAGCATTCTGCCGACTGGTGAGATGTATCCCACATGAACAAGGCAATTCACTCGCCAATGTATATAGCAATCTTTTGTTAGTTATAGGAAAGATAGCAAAGTGAGCCACTATCCAAGAAGCAAGGCGAAAGTGCGGCTGCTATATAAAAGGTGAGAATGCTTGTGCAGAACATTTACCATATCTCATGCTGTGATTTTCACCCGCAGCCTACTTACAAAGGAGGACCCTGCTGCTGCTTCTCCCAACCATAGAGTTTACTAGAAAACAAGCTTCACGCCAAAATGAAATACTCACCTCTTCTTCTCGCATCGCTAGCACATGCCGCTCCCCAGTTTGGCATGGGTGGTGGCGGCCGGGGCGGTGGCAGCACCGGCCATGGAACAAGTTTGCTCCGCTTTGGGTGCTCGCAGGCTATCATCGAGCGCCTTGATCCGTATGTTACGCAAGTAGGCTTGGTTGGAAAGCCTGTGTAGTTCTAATGATTCGATTAGTCTCGAGAACCCCGGCTCGTCGCCATCGCCTCATGTCCACCAGGTGGTTGGTGGGGTATGTCAAAGACTGCAATATAGCCTATTCTCCAATTTGCTGTTCTGACCGCTTGTTAATGTTTAGAACGCGTTTAACGCTTCCATGGCATCGACTGATATTTCAAACATCGCCACATGCACCACATGCAACTTCCCCGATGATTTTTCGAATTACTGGACAGCCAATCTTTACTTCCAAGCTCGAAACAACTCCTACTATCGTGTTCCACAGGTGCACAACCGCATGGAAGATGGCTATGAAGGTGGGACCACAGTATACTATGTCTCACCGGGTTCTGGAAAGGTCACTGCTTTCAAACCTGGCTTCCGTATGCTCGTCGGCGACACTGCCCGCCGTACTTCCGACAGCAAAATGAAAATGCAGAGCTGCTTCCGTTGCTACACGGGACCAAACTTTCAGGGCGATAATCTATCGCCTTGTGCTGATCCTAAGTTGGACACAGAAAAGCTCCCGGCTGGACCATGCCTTGGAGGCATTCGTTCTAATATCCACTTCCCTACGTAAGTGCTACTTACTTGGATAGTTAGTGTGGGATTTGCTTACCAACTCTCACCACTTTTTAGATGCTGGGATGGCAAGAACCTCGATTCCCCTAATCACCATGACCATGTAGCATATCCAGTCGCAGGCCCCTCTTCCTTTGCTACATCAGGCACATGCCCCTCGACCCACCCAGTCAAAATCCCCCAAGTAATGCTAGAGGTGCGTGCTCTATTCACGAAAAACAAAGAGCCTTCTCACAGGCTAACTCGTTAGATTGTATGGGATACTACAAAGTTCAACGACAAGTCTGAGTGGCCGAAAGACGGCTCTCAGCCCTTCGTGCTTAGTAATCATGATAAGTAAGGACCACGCGGATTTCTCCCTTATACAATTCAAAAACCGATGAAGCTCTAACCTAAACTCGGTATAGGACTGGCTATGGTCAACATGCAGATTACGTGTTCGGCTGGAAGGGCGATGCACTCCAAAAGCTGATGGACGGAGGCTGCTTTGGTGCAGCCACTTGCAATGGCGTCAAGATCCAATCTGCCGCTGATGCAAGTAAATGTGCTGTCAAATCTACTGTTGCTGAGAACATCGAGGGTTGTAAGTGTCCACTAAATATACTTTCCCATTTCCAACGTTTTTCAAAGAGACAAATACTTACCTCGCGTTCTTAGGGATTACCGAACTTCCTGGTAGTGAAGTCATGGTGTCTTGAAGCCACTTGCTTGTTTAGCATTCCTACTATAGGATTTCTATGTAATAGGGCTTTTTTGAATTCGGGGTTTTCGCCACATTTCTCCCTATATACGTAAGACAAGGCTGTAATCTGTTTCGTACAGTGCGTACTTTTTTTCAAATTGAACAAAATTATGTAATTCCTTAGATCCCTAAACTTCATTTATAACACTTTTGTCTGCGACCTTTTTTATTGAACCTCACACAGCTATATTTCTTCCTCCAAATTCACAGCCCACCAGCCTCTGATTTTGTTGCCAATTCTTTGAACATGTATTCCTCAATTTTTATTTCCATGGCAATCGCCTATGGAGGCAGACTCGGACTCTGCAGAGCTATCCCGACCATGGCTGTAGAAGAAGTTCAACGGACTCATGTTGGCCGTGTGCCATACGGTAAATGAATGAAACCCTGAGTATTGACACAAGGCAATGATATTAATAACAACCTACAGGCGAAATCATCAACCAATGCACTGTCCCTGGAACAATCGCTCTTACATTTGATGATGGCCCGAGCGAATATACATCACAAATTCTAGACATTCTTGAGATGCACGGCGCAAATGCCACATTTTTTGTGAATGGCCTAAACAACCCTATTGGCACTATTGACAACCCTGATACTCCATGGCCAGATCTGCTACGGCGTGTGTTTGAGTCGGGGCATCAGATCGCCAGCCACACCTGGTCTCACGTGGACCTGACATTCGCTTCAGACGATGTACGCGAACAGCAAATGGTAGACAACGAACGCGTGCTGAACAACATATTCGGCTTCTTCCCAACATACATGCGTCCACCCTACGCATCATGCACTGCCGAGTCCGGTTGCCAGGACTTCTTAGGGCAGCGTGGATACCATGTTGTGAACTTCGATGTTGATACAAAAGATTACAGCCATGATGATCCTTGGGCAATCCAATGGTCTAAGGATGCATTTGCTGACGCTATTTCGTCTTCCGGGTTCAATGGTGTCAACGCAGAGGCTGGCCATATTGTTCTCTCGCACGACTCGCATCAACAAACCGCCGCTAGTCTTACTGAGTTCATGGTATTGATGGCCAAAAACCTTGGCTATCGTATGGTTACCGTGGGTGAATGCCTGGAAGACCCAGTCAAAAACTGGTATCGAAGCACTGGTCACCCGGTGCTCACTTTTTCCTCACCAGAGTCGGCTTATAGTTCGACAAGTTCCAAGCTTGAGCCTACTACACAAGAGAAACCCCCAAGGGTTACCGGAACCACAACCATGGCACAGGCTGCCGAACCCACTGGCGGAAGTGATCCATCTTCCAAAAATAGGGCGTCGCAACTAAGCCCTTCCAGCTTGACGCCCTCTCTTAACGGTGAATGCGGTGCAAACGCTGGATCGACATGCAGTGGGTCTATATTCGGTCAATGCTGCTCTGTTCATGGCTTTTGGTAAGTCTATCCTCGGTAATTTTGATGGTATACATCCAATTCTTGATCGCTAACCATCACAGTGGTCTCACACCCGAGCATTGTGGAGCTGGTTGCCAGCCAGGTTTTGGCACTTGTTGGGTTTAAGCCAATTTGAAGCTTAAACTCGTGAATGGGCGATACATGTTTTGCTCTCTTAATATTCTGCCACTTGATTTTTTGGGGGATTTTGGGATCTGTGCTCATGAATTCTTTAATTCGTATACAGCTTAGATACAAAACATATGCTTAATAATATCTGATACAAACATATCTAGATGTGACCTAAACGATCCTATAGTGACGGAGGAAAATCTAGCTGACAAGTACGGATGGTTGCCCGGCTGGCCTTTCCAGACCTAATGCGGCCACGGGGGTTTCCTGAGAGACGGCCGATGTGACGGGCTGTTGTGGAGCGGCCGTCCTGTTATTTGAGACCTCAGTTGCTGCCGGCGGTAGATGTCCCTTGTAGAGACTATTTTTCTTGTCGAGAAGCTTCCTCACCTCCGCTTTCCTCTCCTTCCATGCTTCTGAATACCCATCTGGCTTCCTGTCTTCTGGGGCGCGTCCCTGATTAACCCACAACATAAGCTCTTCGGCATACTCCGTATCGTGGCCCATCAGACTGTGAAACTTCTTGCCGTAGCCCTTCTCTTTCTGTCTCTTGCTGTACTCAATGCGTTGTTCCTCGACGGAAGGCAATTTTGATTTCCCCGAATAGAACGCTGCCACGGCGATGGCCTGGAATTCGAATAGAGAAAAAGTCGCAGTGTAGAAAGGCACCCCGACAAATGTAAGGGTTGGGTCAGGGATGTAGAATATATCCTTGTGCAAGTTATGAAGTTGCAGCCCATCCGTCACGAGAATTTTGTCGTCAGCGTCTTCAGGGGCGGTATTATCAGCATGATATTCGAGCAGGAAAGGCAGCGAGAATTGGTAACCAGTGGCTACATAAACATGGTCAATCCCGTCGATGACCTGGCCGTCAATGAGGGTGACGCTTCCCTTCTCATTGTCGTCACTATTGTCAGAGGGTGGGCCGAAGCTCGCGATTTCCCCAACTCTGGTGGCATTTTCTGGCAATAGGGTTGAAGGTGCATCAAAGTTACCACTTCTAGTGGACTGCCAGATCTTCTTCGCCACGGGACCTATTTCGACGGCGATATCTGTGGAAGATGCGCTACCTCCGATGAGAAGGACAGTCTGGGTGCAGCACAGTCAGACTTGAGTTGGCCAATAGGGGGATATAGTAATGCTCACTTTCTGATCGAATCCGTTCTTGTTCCGGTAGCTTTTTGAATGCTGAACCCGTGATGGCCAACGACGCTTCCATTCCGACAGGCCAGGAATGTCTGGAACCTGAGGAGCATGGTAGTGCCCGGAGGCGATGACAACGCCATCGAAAGTCTTCGTAGTACATTAGCCTCTAGTCTTTATATGCCATGAGTGAATATATGGGTCTTACCAAGGTCTGTGAAGTTGTGCTCTTTGTAGCGTCGTTCCACGTGTGTGCTTCAAGCACCCACTGCGTGCCATCCTTTGTTAGTTTTACAACTTTTGTGTTGTACAATGTCTTGGCGGACACTCCCGTCTTCTCCGCTGTATCTTGAATGTACTCTGCCAGAACTGTGTGCGAGGAAAACGAGGCTGTGTTTGGTTTCCAGGTATTCAAGCTGACTTCCATCAGCTCTGTTGGAACATTGTTCTTAAGTCCTTCGTAGCAAGGCCTATGAAGATATTAGAGGCGAGCTTGATTCATTTAACGTTTAAAGGTCTTGAAGATGCTGCACCTACCCAGGGCTCGAGAACAAAGTGTGTGGATCGCTGCCCCCAGGAACGTTGTAGAACGTAGACTCCGAAACCGAGGGGCTGGCAGACGGGAACGTCGGATCAAGTGGGAGCGTTGGATTTAGGACCCTTAGATTTGTTAGCAGGAATTTTCTACGGCAGAGATACTCCTGTGCGAGTAACGGACTACTCACCATACGCCTCCTGACACTGGGGCTCTTTCAAAGACTGTCACATCAACGCCTTCTCGAAGAAGATGGGCAGCAGTGTTTACTCCGGAGATGCCGGCTCCAATAACGGCAACACGCCGAGCGGGAATGGTAGCCATAGTGTCCGTAAGGCGTCAAAGCTGGCGTTGCGTCTAGATTCGAGTAAAACTCTCAAGATAGGGCGGCTAGGGGTTATATACATGTACAGACGTGCCAAATGCGATATAGTGGCTGCATTTGCATCCGCCCACTATCCACTCGCAACACGAGATTCTCATGACATGCTCGATAACAGAGTGTGTCAATTGGGACTATGGCTCGCTTCATCCGCGCACCTAGCAAATCAACGACGAGAGAGTGCTGGGTATTCGCTGACGCCATTCTGTTTTTAGATTTTGTGGTCCTGCTCGATAACGCCTTAGTATAGTGTAGATGATGTGATCGTTCGTAATGCCCCCCCCCCCCCCAAAGTCCCATTTCTACCAAGGGCGAGGCTACTTTTACACATCATGGCGGCGTCATTCCAGAGTGTAGATAACAGGCGACTATCTCCGTGCCCACGGTATTTGACGTCTGATATAAGAATCCCAGCTGCGACGTGTCTGCTGACCTCTTGTACGCAACATCATGTAAGCTAATTGCCAGAGTGGCTTGGCTCTCTGGGGAGCGTCGACTGTGACATAGTTGAGTGGCCAAGGGCCGGTTTCTGTCAACGAATTACGCAGACTATTTTCTCGATAATCTCTGTGCGACTCTTCATTCGAATCAACGTGAAGCAGGTTATGCTTTCTGCGAATGGCGACAGTGCTTTGCAGCCTCGCGGGGGCTGTTGTGCAAAAGTACCCTTCTAAGAAACATGCTTTCGATTTAAACAGAAGTGAACTCGGCAAAATGCAAGTTTCCTTCGTGTCAAATTGGCGAGACTGCGGCCTGTAAGGTCGATCATCGCGGGCTCCTCCAATAACACACCGGAAAAATAAGTGGTTCGTCGCATAGTTGAAGATCCTATCCGGCTGTATCAAAATGTCGGATGAATGAAAAGAACACCTTCATCAAGACCAAGCATAGCCCCAATTTCCAAATAAAAATTCCAGTTCTTTTCTAGAATGGGCCGACACGACACTGCCTGCACAAATAGGCATACGAGATGGACACTGGGAACTCATTAGCGGTTCCATCGCGGACGACTGCCAAGGCTATCGAAGAGGCGAGGAAGACGCAGGCGGCAATCACAAGGGAATGCCAGCTTGTCGGCGAGCCAGCGCCCCCTTATGTTCTAACAGAGCTGATCGGGAAAGGGAGCTTTGGGCGAGTGTTCAAGGCGGCAGCGACGTTGGGCGCAGCGCCTCACGCGGTTGTTGCAGTCAAAATAATCAGCATTGAAGATGGTGATTCTGTCGGCCCGGGCGGAGGTTCTCCGACAACAATGGATACTTTCGGTGACATTCTCAAAGAGATCAATACGCTGAAGCTTCTGGGGGCTAGCGGGGCTAAAAACATCAACACGGTGCTGGACTCGCTGTTGGTTGGCCAGTCTGTCTGGATTGTGACTGAGTATTGTGCTGGGGGCAGTGTTGCCACGTTGATGCGCCCAACAGGCTGTTTGCCAGAGAAGTGGATAGTACCCATCCTACGAGAGGTGGCAGAGGCCGTTTTCTGGGTTCATAGGCAGGGCATCATTCACCGCGACATCAAATGTGCCAATGTGCTGGTCACAGAGGCTGGCGGGGTCCAGCTGTGCGATTTCGGTGTGGCCGGCATCGTCGAGTCGACCTTTGACAAGCGACGCACTGTCACAGGCTCATTGCACTGGATGGCTCCGGAGCTGTTCAATACCACAGTTGCATACAGCAAAGAGGTAGACATCTGGGCATTCGGTTCTATGGCATACGAAGTGGCCTCGGGTCTGCCGCCTAACGCTGCATCGGCCATCGACCTATCCGAATTTGGACCCTACTTGGAGCAAAATTGCCCACGACTTGTGGGAAGTCAGTACTCGGCACCACTGAAAGACTTTGTGGCCTTCTCAATGGTTCATGATCCGCAGCGCCGGCCCTCCATCGAACAGGTGCAGATGCATCCTTACATATTCCAGACTGCGGATGCCTTCCCAACGGGCTCCTTGGCCACTCTCCTAGAGGCATACAGGCTCTGGCAGACACATGGAGGTGGTCGGCTATCACTTTTCTCGGCTGGTGGTGCCCAGGGCCCGCCATTGGAGCAGAGACAAGGTGCAGCTGGACTTCAGTTGCCTGACTGGAGCTTTGACGAAATGGAAGGGAATGACAAGGGGGCCAATACCCAGGGCTGGTTTCCCAGGGATGATACGGCTGACACGCAAGCGGTGTATGAGGCGTACGGGGTCTCTTTTGATCCCAGTCCGGCTCCTACACCTGCAGAATCTAGCACCCCCAAGCCCCTTCCACCACCCCCCCCTCGTCGTCGACGGCCACTACCTGCCAATATCAAGCGGCTTCAGTTGCCCCTCGAAAGGGTCTTTAACCCAAACACGCTTACTAGCTACAACGATAATGCTCAAGTGGTCTACAACTTTAGTCGGGCGCCCGCCTATGGCTCACTTGCTTCGTCGTCGTCGGTGCTTGCCACATCTGACTTGCCGTTGCGGGATAATGCGAAACATCCGTTACGCGAATCTTTGATAGACTTGGATCTATCTACAGTGATCAGCACCTTCGACGTGACAACAAACGACAGCGTGGATAGCATGGATAGCGCGGATATTGGCAACAGCTCTTTTGACGTCAATGGTAGCGAAGATACCATCCGTCCGCGGAACGTTGCCGCCTTTGCTGGAGAAGATCCCATTCGACGTCGAACACAGGACTGGACATTTCCGACATCAGGTTCCCCAGGAAGGCAAACACGCAGCAAAGCCCTAGGGCCGGCAAACGAAGACTCCGTAGTACCATACTCTAGCCATCGTCACCGAGAGTCTGCCGTTAGCCTCATAGATCTTGATGCGAGCCTTGTTGATAGCAGCACCCCAGGGGCTGGATCCGAGATGAATGTACCCTTTCACCACTCTACGTTTTATTCAGAAGACATCACCATGGCAGGCGTTGACATTGAAGAAACCCCGTTCGACCTGGATACCATCGCTTGGCGGTCTCCAGTGCATTACGCTGCCACAGAAACGCCAGAGTTTGGTAAAGAGAGTCTCCGGTCACGATGGCACAGCACACTCATGGACATCTCAACGCCAGGTATGGCACACAATCTTTTCCGCTTCCCCCCAATGCCTCTGCCACCGTCCGCAGACGTCCTTGAGGGTTTCGGCGACCGCGATGATATCAGAGACGATCTTCTTCGCATGCTTTCAAGCTTAGGAGATCACTTGCAGATGGCCACCCAGGCATTAGAGGCACTGCCTCTCCAACCGGCGAGAAGCAAAGCCATTGACGGTTGATAGAGAGACAGAGGCAGACCTGGATTGATACGTTTTCCTCATAGCCGTCATAACAAAGCGGTTTGTTCTTCAATTCTTTCTCTGTGCAATGCTAGTCTCTAAACCCTTAACTGTCCACCCACCTCCCTCTTCACACGCCCTTATCTGGGGCAAATCAAGAGCCCATGAACCTTCACGTACTCGGTATCACAGCCGCCGCTCTAAAATGTAATGGCTACCTATGGCTTGAGGCGATTGCCCTTCACCAAGCCGCTTGCCACCGACCTGCTCGATGGGAAGTCATGGTGAAATGAGAAAGTTGCGTGGCAAAACGCAGCTACAAATACTAGTGCAGGCATCACTGGCAAGCACCGTGAGCACAGTTGTTTTTATCTAGCCTTTTTTGCATTGCCATGTTAAATAAATATTTTTTGCTACCTGGAAGCACATACAACCAACTCATATGACGATGAGACAAAAGAAAATAATGCCTTTAGGCACGAACGGCCGCACCCAATGCGCCACCCGTAAACTGTGTTCCTCCAGCCTGGCGCTGTGTGTTGCCACCTGTCCGAGGACCACCGCGGCCTCCCCGCGCACCTCCGCGCTGGCCTCCGCGCTGGCCACGGCCGCCTTGTCTTTCGAACGCGTTTGATGAGCCCTGCGTGCGCTGCTCGAGTGTGCGCTCGTTCGTCTCGATGAGCGAGCTTGCCTTGTCGGATAAGGTAAGAGCCAGACTCTGCAGCCGGCTGAGCTCAACGCCCTTGCGGAAGATCACTGTCTGCTTGACCTGGTCGAGGGCGGCTGCCAGCTCCTCGTGGCTGATCATCTTGCTGATGATGGCCGACACCTTGAGAGAGTCCAGCTCGAACATCGTGCTGAGGGTCTGCACGGCCAGCGTGTCGTAGAACGGAGCGTAGGTGAAGAGGAATGTGCGGACACCCTCCTCCTGGATCTGCTTGGCAAGCAGGGCCTTGATGCTCTCGGCCTGCGGCATGAGTTCCCAGATCTTGATGCTGTGAATGAACTCAATGGCCTTCTTCCATTCGCCAGCGGCCAGGGCCTTGGATGCCTGCATGACATGGTCGCGCGTGTTCTCCGGAGGGCCGGTGAAGATCTGGCGCTCATGGTACTCCAGCATGCGGCGGTAGGTCTTGCTGATGACCCGCTTCTTGATGTCAGGGGACGAGCCGGTCTGGGCAAGCAGCGGGATCTCGAGAAGCATGCTGCAAGTAAGGTAGACACACTCTAGAAGCTCTAGGTTGATGTGCATGTGGAAGGGAAGCTGGCGCTGCTTCTCAATGCGCTCCTGCTCCGGCGAGACCTGGCTGTAGCGCTGGATCATCACGCCCTGGGCAAGAAGCTCCTTCTGGCGACCGCTGCCGCAGATCTCCTGCAGCGTGTGCTGGGCGTCATAGACGAGGCCTTTCCGGAAGGCGCAGAGGCCAACCTGGACCAGAGTCCGGTTGTACAGAATCTGAGACTGGATATCAAAGCTGGAAATGTTGTCCTGCAGATGCGACATTAGCATCATGTCACGGGCACGGTAGTAGTCGTCGTGCAAGGCCAGGAAGTAGATCTCGCAGAGCATGGCGCGCGCCCGGATGATGCCTTCGCTGTTGGAGAAGAGGTAGTTGCACAGGATGTTGAGAAGATGGGCAGGGTCCGAAGACTCGGCACGGGGAGAAACGCCAGAGTCGACATTCTCCGGGACCGACTTCCAGCTGTTCTCTTCTAATATCTTGACGACTTGAGAGGGCTACAGGCGGTTAGCACGGGTAAGATACGCATGAACGAATATTGAAATGAAAGGCAGAACATACCTTGAAGTAGATGTGTTCGAGTCTGCGCATGACAATGCGGTTGAGGCTGTCCTGGGAGATCTCTAGGGAGGCGTCCTGGCGGAGAGTCTCGTAGTAAAGCAGGCCCTGGAAGATGATGTTGTAAAGAGAGCTCTCGTCCGTCAGCCGCTCAATGTACTCCGAGGTGTGGGGGTCGATGTTCTGCAGGGAGCGGGCAAGCTCGTCGTCGAGACGCTCGACGTAGGAAACAATGCTGCCAGGAATGCGGATGTACTTCTGGTCCTTCTCTAGAACAGGGGGCTTGTCGTCGTCGTCCCACTCCTCGGCGTTCTCAATCACGATGTACTCGCGGTTGCTGCTCAGGGTCTTGAAAAGGAGAGCCAGCTCCTTCTCAGCAGCTTTCCAGTGCTCGAGGGGCATAGAGGTGGCCGCTCCCGAGCCAAGATCGAAGCGAGCAGAGACCAGGGTCAGGAGCACGCGGATCTGCTGGTACGGGGTCACAGCGATCTCGTTCAGCTTCTCCATGACCTTGATCTGCTCCACACGGTCGGTGTTCTTCTTGCCACGAGACTCCATGATGCTGCGGAGATGCTTGAAAATGCTCTCCGGCGTGAATAGCAGAGCCCGGCCGCCCTTGCCAACAGTGGCAAAGCCCTCGTCGTCGTCCTCGGCGGCATCGGCAGCGGTGTCGACAATCTTGACCGTCTTCTTCTTCTCGACAGCTGCTGCCTCCTCCTCGTCGGACTCCATAAACGCGTCCTTGTCTGCCCGGTAGGCATCGATCTGCTCCTGGTACTCCTTGGTGATCTTCCGGATGCGCTGCTTCACCGCGTTCAGACCGCGAGCGCTAGTCGCGTTCATCTTTTTCGGGGTGACCTTTTGCCGGGAAATGGTCTCGTTCATGTTCGACTCTAGGTCAGCAACAGCCTTGATGTAGTTCTTCGGTGCCTTGAGGCCGGACCGGAGCTTCTCAGCTTGCCGGTTGAGCTTGTCGAACTCTATTTGTAGAGACAGTTAGTAAATATTCCGTGGCTATATGGCGCTACGAGGTCCCCAAATCGTAAAGAATCGTTGCATACCTATAGACACGGAGCCCCAGTCGTTGATCTTCTGGGCATTCTCAACTGAGTTGATGAGGGAATCGAGCTCGTCGAAGCGCTTGTCCTTGGCACTCTTGACTTTGGTGGTGCCATCATCGTCGTCGCTCTCGTCGCTCTCTGAGACGGCGTCACGCAAGAAAGCGTTGGCGCCGCGCGGCGTGTCGCCGTCTTCATCGCTGTCTGAGGAAGAATCATCGTCGTCGTCATCATCATCATCATCATCCTCCTCCTGATCCTCCTCCTCTTCGTCAGAGTAAAGCTCCTCCTCGTCGGAGCTGCTCTCGCTGGAGCTATCGTCCGCCGTCGGCAGATAGCGGTAGGACATGTTGCAGATAGTTGTGGAATTTAGCTGAACTATGTGCAAGATGGCTGCGTGGTGCGTCGTTGGGTGACGGAAAGGAAATGCAAACGTTTACCAAACCTTGGTGCGTCAAAAGTGGGATGGGGGGTCAAAATACCCAAAACAGCGAAAAAAGTTGAGAGAAATCACCCACAATTTTTTTAGGTTCAGTGGGGCTTGCCTGGGGCTTGCTGGAAAATAATTGCCGGGCCGCCAGTTGTTCCAGCCGAGTCCTAGCAGCTGGCATCCTGGCACGTGACCACATACCCGTTGTCGCGCTCGCTCCGCCTAAAATTTCTTGCCACCTTCGTTCTCGGCTGGCGCGTTGCACTGGTGCTACTGCCGCAAATTTAGCAGAGGCGAGGTGAACAACAGTCGTTCGTCGTCTTTTGTCGCAACCCCCAACCGTCGGGTTTGTGCAGTCAAACATCGACAACGCCTTCTTCCACCATTCAAAGATCTAGGAGCTTGATCTTGCAACATCGTGGTGGAAGTGGTGACGCGAAACCCATCTTTTGGAGGCTGTCAAACAGCTGCTGTTGACATTCTCCCACACAAGCCCACGATAGAATCGCCAGCTTCCCGAGCATCAATATGTCGTCGCTTCCCCCCCCTCCACCCGGATGGGCGGCTCCTCCTCCTCCTCCGCCGCCCCCTCCGCCGCCGGACGCGTCTATGCTTCCTCCGCCGCCGGCGCTCCCTCCTCCGCCTCCCCCCCCAGGCTTTAAACCCATGTCTAGCCTCGATCTTGCGAAGCTGGAGAAGAAGAAAGTCGAATGGCTTCGGACGCAACGAAGCCGGTTCGGCGAAAAGCGCCGCGGAGGCTTTGTCGAGACCCAAAAGGCCGATATGCCCCCGGAGCACTTGCGGAAGATTGTCAAAGACATCGGCGATGTTTCGCAAAAAAAGTACACGAGCGACAAGAGAAGCTACCTCGGCGCGCTCAAGTTCATGCCGCACGCCGTGCTGAAGCTCCTCGAAAACATGCCGATGCCATGGGAGTCTGCCCGCGAAGTGAAAGTGCTGTACCATGTCAACGGCTGCCTGACGCTCGTCAACGAGATTCCGCGCGTCATCGAGCCAGTTTTCTACGCACAGTGGGCCACGATGTGGACTACCATGCGGAAAGAGAAGGGCGATCGAAGACTGTTCAAGCGGATGCGCTTCCCCCCGTTCGACGACGAAGAGCCTCCTCTATCCTGGTCCGAAAACATCGAAGACGTCGAGCCTCTAGAACCTATCCAGATGGCACTGGACGAAGACGAAGACGACGCGGTCTATGAGTGGTTCTACGACAATCGACCCCTCGTGGAAACCTCTCATGTGAACGGTCCTAGCTACAAAACGTGGAACCTGGAACTGAAACAGATGGCCACGCTCTACCGCTTGAGTCGTGCTCTCCGGCCCGAGCTACACGACAAGAACTACTTCTATCTCTTTGAGCCTCAGAGCTTCTTCACATCAAAGGCTTTGAACGTGGCCCTTCCCGGTGCTCCCAGATTCGAGCCTTTGTACAAGGACGTGGATCCAAACGATGAGGATTTTGGCGAGTTCAACGCGATCGACCGCATCATTTTCCGGAGCCCCATCCGAACCGAGTCCCGCGTCGCCTACCCGCATCTCTATAACTCCCTTCCCAGAAGCGTGCGAAATTCATGGTATGCATTCCCGCAGAGTGTGTACAAGGAGTCTGACAACGACGGCTTGCCCACCTTCCACTTCGAGTCTTCTATCAACCCTGTGTCTTCTCGCGCCGCTGCTTCCAAGACCAATACACGCCACGAAGACGAGCTATTCGGCCCTGGTGGCAACGAGGAAATAGATGGCGACTCTTTTGAACTGCCGGCTGGTATTGAGCCTTTCATGGCGGACGAGGAGCTCTATGTGGAGGATCTGACCGACGCTGCCATTGAGCTGTGGTGGGCACCCTATCCTTTCAACCGCCGGTCAGGACGCATGGTGCGAGCACAGGATGTTGCCTTGATCAAGAGCAAGTACCTCGACCACCCTCCACAGAAGATCCCCGTGAAAGTCAATGTGTCCTATCAGAAGCTTCTGAAGACTTACGTCCTCAATGAGCTGCACAAGAAGAAGCCCAAGACTCTCCAGCAGCAGGATTTGCTGAAAACGCTCAGGCAAACCAAGTTTTTCCAACAGACCACGATTGACTGGGTTGAGGCGGGTCTTCAGGTCTGTCGTCAGGGTTTCAATATGCTCAACCTTTTGATCCACCGCAAGAACTTGACCTACCTGCACTTGGACTACAACTTCAATCTGAAGCCCGTCAAAACACTCACCACGAAGGAGCGGAAGAAGTCGCGGTTCGGTAACGCGTTCCACCTGATGCGGGAGATTCTTCGGTTGACGAAGCTCATTGTCGATGCTCAGGTCCAGTACCGTCTGGGCAACATCGATGCCTTCCAGCTGGCTGACGGTATCCATTATGCTTTCAACCACGTCGGTCAACTTACAGGCATGTACCGCTACAAGTACAAGCTGATGCACCAAATTCGGTCCTGCAAGGACTTGAAGCATCTCATCTACTTTGGCTTCAACGTTGGCTATGTCGGCAAGGGGCCTGGCTGTGGTGTCTGGGCTCCAGCTTGGCGGGTGTGGTTGTTTTTCATGCGTGGCATTATTCCGCTGCTCGAGCGCTGGTTAGGCAACCTGCTTGCTCGCCAGTTTGAGGGCCGTCACAGCAAGGGCGTTGCTAAGACTGTCACCAAACAGCGTGTCGAATCGCATTTTGACCTCGAGCTTCGCGCTTCTGTCATGGCTGATCTAATGGACATGATGCCAGAGGGCATTCGACAGAGCAAAGTCAACACTGTCCTGCAGCATCTTTCCGAGGCTTGGCGTTGCTGGAAGAGTAACAT
This sequence comes from Graphilbum fragrans, assembly GCA_001513895.1. Lineage (NCBI taxonomy): Eukaryota > Fungi > Ascomycota > Sordariomycetes > Ophiostomatales > Ophiostomataceae > Graphilbum > Graphilbum fragrans. Next base: position 349,998 of record LLKO01000005.1, on the reverse strand, counting down.
TCCTTGGAAGGTACCAGGTCTCCCGGCACCCATCGAGAACGTCATTCTCCGGTATGTTAAGGCCAAGGCCGACTGGTGGATCTCTGTCGCGCACTACAACCGCGAGCGCATTCGAAGAGGTGCGACTGTGGACAAGACAGTCGCAAAGAAGAACGTAGGCCGTCTTACGCGTCTGTGGCTGAAGGCCGAACAGGAGCGGCAGCACAACCACATGAAGGATGGCCCGTATGTGTCCTCTGAAGAGGCTGTGGCTATTTACACGACCACAGTGCACTGGCTTGAGTCAAGAAAGTTCTCCCCCATCCCATTCCCCAGCGTTTCCTACAAGCACGACACCAAGATTCTGATCTTGGCTCTGGAACGGCTCCGTGAGTCGTACTCGACGAAAGGACGGCTTAACCAGAGCCAGCGTGAGGAACTCGCCTTGATCGAACAAGCCTACGACAACCCTGGCACTACCCTAGAGCGTATCAAGCGCTTTTTGCTTACCCAGCGAGCCTTCAAAGAGGTTGGCATCGATATGAATGACAACTACAGCACCATCAACCCTGTTTATGACATCGAGCCCATTGAGAAGATCAGCGATGCCTACCTTGACCAATACTTGTGGTACCAGGCGGACCAGCGCCACTTGTTCCCAGCATGGATCAAGCCCTCTGATTCTGAGGTTCCTCCGCTGCTGGTCTACAAATGGACCCAAGGCATCAACAACCTGCAGAGTGTATGGGAAACCTCCAGTGGCGAGTGCGATGTTCTCATCGAAACCCAGCTGTCCAAGGTCTATGAGAAGATCGAGCTCACCTTGCTCAACTCTCTCCTGCGGCTTATCATGGACCACAACCTGGCAGATTACATCACAGCCAAGAACAACGTCACGCTGGCGTACAAGGACATGAGCCATGTGAATAGCTACGGCATGATCCGTGGTCTCCAGTTCTCCGCTTTTGTTTTCCAGTACTACGGTCTGATTCTGGACCTTCTTCTACTTGGACCCCAGCGTGCCAGCGAGATCGCCGGCCCCCCGCAAAGCCCGAACGACTTCCTGCAGTTCCAAGACAGGGAAACGGAGACAAAGCATCCGATCCGCCTATACATGCGGTATATCGACAAAGTCTGGGTGTTCTTGCGGTTCACGGCTGATGAGTCTCGCGATTTGATCCAGCGTTTTTTGACAGAGCAGCCAGATCCTAATTTTGAGAATGTCATTGGCTACAAAACGAAGAAGTGCTGGCCGAGGGACTCGCGCATGCGGCTAATGCGCCATGATGTCAACTTGGGTCGGGCTGTGTTCTGGGATCTGAAAAACCGCTTGCCACGTTCCGTCACAACCATTGAGTGGGAAGATACGTTTGCCAGCGTCTACAGCAGAGACAACCCGAATCTGCTCTACTCTATGTGCGGCTTCGAAGTGCGCATTCTCCCCAAGATCCGCAACAACAATGACGAGTTTTCCGTCAAGGACAGTGTTTGGTCGCTGGTGGACAACACTTCCAAAGAGCGGACAGCACATGCGTTTTTACAGGTGACGGAAGAAGACATTCAGAAATTCAACAACCGCATTCGCCAAATCTTGATGTCGTCAGGCTCCACCACGTTCACGAAGATCGCCAACAAGTGGAATACCGCTTTGATTGCCTTGTTTGCGTACTACCGTGAGGCTGCAGTATCGACGGTCAGCCTTCTTGACACGATTGTCAAGTGCGAGACAAAGATCCAGACTCGTGTTAAGATTGGCTTGAACTCCAAGATGCCATCGCGTTTCCCACCGGCTGTGTTTTATACACCAAAGGAGCTTGGCGGTCTCGGTATGATCTCGGGATCCCATATTCTGATTCCCGCCAGTGATAAGCGCATGTCGAAGCAGACAGATGCGGGCGTTACTCACTACAGAGCGGGTATGACGCACGACGAAGAGGCTCTGATCCCGAACATCTTCCGTTATATCATTCCGTGGGAGGCGGAATTCATCGACTCGCAGCGCGTCTGGACGGAATACTCCCAAAAGCGCCTAGAGGCAAACCAACAGAACCGGCGTCTCACACTGGAAGATCTCGAAGACAGCTGGGACCGCGGTCTGCCAAGAATCAACACGCTCTTCCAGAAGGACCGAAGCACGTTGAGCTTTGACAAGGGCTTCCGTGCTCGTGCCGAGTTCAAGATCTACCAGCTAATGAAGAGCAACCCCTTCTGGTGGACAAGCCAGCGCCACGACGGCCGGCTGTGGGCGCTCCAGCTTTACCGCACCGACGTGATCCAAGCTCTTGGTGGTGTGGAAACCATTCTTGAGCACACTCTTTTCAAGGCCACCTCTCACGAAAGCTGGGAAGGTCTCTTTTGGGCGAGAGTAAGTTTTCATTTTTTAGCTTCACTGATCTCATATGCGCATCTTGCTAACAACATGTTTTTTAGGCGAGCGGTTTCGAAGAGTCGATGAAGTTCAAGAAGTTGACAAACGCGCAACGTTCCGGTCTTAACCAGATTGCCAACCGTCGCTTCACTTTGTGGTGGAGTCCGTAAGTCGATGTGATCCCCAGCCTTTCTAGGCGTTTCCTGTGTATCAAAACATGATGTGCTAACTTCTTGGGCAGGACTATCAACAGGGCTGCAATCTATGTTGGTTTCCGGGTGCAGCTGTAAGTATTAGCCCCTATTTTATTTCTAAAGAACTCGTCTGTTCAGTTCCTCCAGTGTTGCACGTTGGCTGACCAGATATTCAGGGATTTGACCGGTATCTTCCTTCACGGCAAAATTCCCACACTCAAGATCTCGTTGATTCAGATCTTCCGTGCTCATTTGTGGCAAAAGATTCACGAGTCTGTGGTGATGGATCTGTGCCAGGTGTTTGACCAGGAGCTGGAGTCTCTGGGCATCGAGTCCGTTCAAAAGGAGACGATTCACCCGCGCAAGTCGTACAAAATGAACAGCTCTTGTGCGGACATCCAGTTGTTCCCCAACCATCGGTGGAACGTGACGCGGCCGTCTCTGCTTTTCGACAGCAAGGATACGATTGAGGCCACGACAACTGACAAGTTCTGGATTGATGTGCAGCTCCGATATGGTGATTACGATTCTCACGATATTGAGCGTTATATTCGGGCAAAGTACCTGGACTACACGACCGACAGCATGAGTCTTTACCCCTCGACAACGGGTCTGATGATCGGCATTGACTTGGCTTATAACCTGTATTCGGCGTTCGGCCAGTACTTCCCCGGTCTCAAGATCCTCATCCAGCAGGCGATGACCAAGATTATGAAGGCCAACCCGGCGCTTTACGTGCTGCGTGAGCGTATCCGAAAGGGTCTGCAGCTCTACGCCTCTGAGAGCAACCAGGAGTTCCTCAACTCGCAGAACTACTCGGAACTCTTCAGCGATCAGACGCAGCTGTTCATCGACGACACCAACGTGTACCGGGTGACAATCCACAAGACGTTCGAGGGCAATTTGACGACGAAGCCCATCAACGGTGCCATCTTCATCTTCAACCCGCGGACAGGACAGCTTTTCCTTAAGATCATTCACACCAGCGTGTGGGCAGGTCAGAAGCGTCTAGGACAGCTGGCCAAGTGGAAGACAGCCGAAGAAGTAGCAGCACTGATCCGGTCGCTGCCAGTGGAAGAGCAGCCAAAGCAGCTCATTGTGACTCGCAAGGGCTTGCTAGATCCTCTCGAGGTGAACCTGCTTGACTTCCCCAACATTTCGATTCGCGCATCCGAGTTGCAGCTGCCCTTCCAGGCTGCGATGAAGGTGGAGAAGCTAGGTGACATGATTCTGCGTGCGACGGAGCCGCAGATGGTGCTGTTCAACCTTTACGATGAGTGGCTCAAGAGCGGCATCTCGTCTTACACGGCATTCTCGCGTCTGATTCTGATTCTGCGCGCGCTGCATGTCAACCAAGACAAGACCAAGCTGATCCTGCGTCCGGACAAGACGGTGATTACCCAAGACCACCATATCTGGCCATCGCTGAGCGACGAGGAGTGGATCAAGGTGGAAACACAGCTTCGCGACCTGATTCTGAACGACTACGGCAAAAAGAACAATGTCAACGTGTCGAGCTTGACAAGCAGTGAGGTCCGCGATATCATCCTGGGTATGGAGATTTCGGCACCGTCGATGCAGCGGCAGCAGGCGGCGGAAATCGAGAAGCAGCAGCAGGACCAGCAAGAGCAGCAGCTGACTGCCATCACGACGAAGACGCACAATGTGCACGGAGAAGAAATGATTGTGACAACCACGTCGCAGTTTGAGCAGCAGACCTTTGCGTCGAAGACGGAGTGGCGCACAAGGGCGATTGCGACGTCGAACTTGCGGACGAGGGCCAACAACATCTACGTCTCGCCGGTAGATGGCGATCCGGAGAGCCTGACGTACGTGATGCCGAACAACATCGTCAAGAAGTTCATCACGATTGCGGACCTACGGGTGCAGGTGGCAGGCTACCTCTACGGTTCGTCTCCGCCGGAGACTGATCGGGTCAAGGAGATCCGCTGCATTGTGCTGGTGCCGCAGATCGGCGGCCTCCGGAATGTGCAGCTGCCAGACATGCTGCCCGATCACGAGCAACTGGCGGGCCTGGAGCCGCTCGGGATAATCCACACGATGTCGGGCAACGAGCTTCCGTACATGTCGGCGGCAGACGTGACAGAGATGGCACGGCTGCAAGACGTGCACGAGTCGTGGAGCCAGGAACGAGGCAACCCAGTGTCGGTATCGGTGTCGTTTACGCCTGGCAGCGTGTCGCTGTCGGCGTGGGCTCTGACGCCGCAGGGTCTGCGGTGGGGTGTGGACAATAAGGACACTCAGAGCGACCAGCCACAAGGATTTGCGACGAGCATGGGCGAGAAGCGCAAGCTGCTGCTGAGCCCGAGGTACAAGGGCTTCTTCCTAGTGCCGGAGTCGGGGCGGTGGAACTACAGCTTCCTAGGATCGGATTTTGCAGGGCTGGCGAAGAAGAGCGTGCGGGTGAAGTTGGATATACCGCTGCCTTTCTACAGCGAGCATCACCGTCCGCTACACTTCCAGAACTTTGCTGAGCTAGAGGACGTCGGTGTGGACCGGAACGATAATTTTGCCTAGACTGGGGCGAGAGAGAAGGGGGCGGGAGGGGGCCCCGATGGGGATGCCCAAGAACGGGGATGCCGAGGGAAAGGGGTATAGAAAAAGGAACGAAGAAAAATACGAGAAGAATATAGGAAGAAAGGGAAAAGGGGGGCGACGAGGGAAGCGCCGCACTTCCGCCTGGGGAGCGTGGTTTGATCTACTCTGTTGATGGGACATCCATATGCTGCAAAAGGTTGGGCATGGGGACGAAGTGCTTGGTCGGATGGCATCGGCGGTGACGGAAACCACGTGGAGCCTGGCGGCATAGCAGTTGCATCCGCTGGCCAGCTTTCATTCTCTCCGAGGGCCATAGTCTCCAGCTCTTTGTTGTCGCGTGGGTGCTTCCTGGTTTCTCCCCCACGGTGCTGCCTTGTTGTTACTACTGATTTTACTGCTGTCATTTCTGCTGTTGTTGCCTACAACGATTTTGCGTGCTCGTTTTCATGGCGTCGGCCTGTGCAATATTTGTCTAGATAGTTGAGTTCAGAAAATGGAAATGGGGGGGAGGGGGGGGAGGGGGATGTGTTTGCATCTAAGAGTGTTGTTGGTAATATGAGAACAATTCTTCGCCACAGTCCTCTATGTTGTGCATGCTGACCAATTGCGGCTGAATGGGCAGCAAGTACGGAGTACACGAGATGGAACGCATCCGACGACGCGACGCGTGCCCGTCATGGAGAGGCAATGATGCCATGTGCATGTGCATAGCAGCTGGCTAACAGTCGCGTCGGAGAGGCAGGGCAGGAAGCCAGAATGGAGGCTTGGTAAGAACTGAGCAAGCGCTAGCCGGGCGACAATATGCCGGCTAGGCTGGGCAGCCAGGCACGGGAACACGACGAGGACGAGGAGCAGGAACGCGCAAGAAGGCAAGCAGGGGAGCAAGAGAATATTGGGTGACAGCAGGATGGCAGGAAGATGACAGGCGGACGGGGATGACCGTAGCTGGCCGTGAGTGGCCTGGGCTGAAATGCAACCAGCGCTTCGCAATGGTGATCGGGGTAAATTGCACGTATTCATGCATTAATGCATTGTGGGTGAATTGGGTGGAGCTTGATGGGGGGAGTAGGTGGAGGCGTCAGCCTCGAAGCAAGATTAAGCACAAAGAACGTTATACGCCAGACGAGAGACAGAAAAACGGGACAGATCTCAGTGCAGGCGAGAGAAGCGGTACGAGTACGATGCACATCAGGTACGACTACGAGTACAAGGGGGCCGTGCGGGCGAGGACCAAAGGGCCGGAGAAGCTAGAGCTAGTACGGCGTAGCGAGGCAAGATTCGGTACGAATACTGGCTTGGACGCGGAGGAGGACTCTTTTGGGGCAGAAAGAGGCACGACAAGAGCGCCAGGACAAACAGCCAGCAGGGCACACAGGGACAGGATGCCACGCGGCGCGCGCGCCCACGGCTCCGAAAATTGGATGGCCAGGGCAAGAGGAGCAGGGGGTCGTCCGAGTTCTCGGGAGGGCCAGGGGTGGTTGGTGGTGTCTACGTTGTAGTTGGTACTCGTATCGTCGTTGGTAGAGGGTGAATTTGTCGCCAAGTGGGCAACTGGACATCAGGTGGAATACGGGCACATGCGTACGACGTATGCATGTGTCGGAGCGCGACTACCCGTATGTACTCCGTACTCCTATTAGTGCAGTTACTTCCGAGATACGAATACCAGCGGGCCACGGACAGACCTCCATACATCGTCCCAGCGCTCTGGGCCCTACCCCTGGCGGCACTGGCATTTCGCGGGCTGTGCGGACAGTGTGGGCTTATTACAGGGCACACTGCACTAGCCCGCTTCTGTACCAAGGGCTTTATCAAATGCATATTGAGAGGGATATTAGACTATGCGATCCGTGGCAGGCAACAGCCGTCGCTGAAAAGGGGAGTGGAAGGGGGGCAGCGGAACAAGAACGAGAATTCGGAGCAGGAGAAGCAGAAGGAGGACCAAAAAAACAGCTGCTATAGCCTAGCCCACGGGCCTGTACCTCTTTGGCAGTTCGTCTGTTCTTTTTTGGTGCCCTTCTATTCGCGTGGGGAGCGGTTTGGTGGCTGGCGTCCTTACTTTGCTACTTCTCGGCACCGGGCTGCAATAGCTCTGCGGGTTATGGCGATGAAGGCTTGCCAGAGGCAGAGGCTGGGCCATGATGTGCAGCAGGGTCTGATGCCAGAACCACGGGAGCGCATTGCGAGGACGGACGCACATTGCAGCAGTCGCCAAAGACTCAATTTACCAGTGCTTGTACGAGGACGGAGTACGCCGTCATTGTTTGATTTTTGATATTCGATTTTTGATTTTCGGTCTTGGTTTTTTTCTTTTTTCTTTTTTC
>LLKO01000005.1:285234-339713 GCA_001513895.1 Graphilbum fragrans | reverse complement strand
CCCCCCCCCCCCCCCTTCCCTTTCCACCAGGCCCAGCTCAGGAGCACGCTCTCGTCTCGTACATGGCGAATCGCTTTAAATGCTTTAACTTTGGGATAAAGACTCGCGAGCTGCTGGACTGCTAGCCCCCCTCCCCTCCCCGTGTCGCTTCTTGTTCTCTGCTTCTTTCTTGGCTTCTGCCTTTCTCTCTCCACGAAATCCACGTTTCCTTCTTCCTCTCCTTCTTTCCTTCCCTCCGGCTGTGTTGTATCTCCTCTTACACCTTACTTGCCATTCATCGATCTCTGCAATGTGTATGCGTGCATTATCCTAAGTGCTTCATCTTCCCTAGGAACACAGCGTCTTACACCGCACGCAGGCGCAACTCGGATTCGCATCGGCTTCCTCCCTCCTCGTATTGCTCAGAAACCCACAGCTCTTCTTCCAGCGACGCCCCCCTCCGATTCCCCCCGTCTCCATGACAGAGTAGATCAGACGACTTAATGCAATACCAACCCACGCCGCCCCGTCTCCGCCCATAACTTGGTCTCCTGCTTGTTCACATTCTTGCCTTGGAGATCGAGCAGATGACCACGGACTGCGGTACAGGATCAGCCAGAGAAGCGAGAGAGAAGATCTCTTCCGACACCAGACGGACAAACAGGAGAAGGCGAGGAGAACAAAGTCGCCCACCTTTCTTACTACATGCCGGCCCGCCTAGCAGCTGCTTAAAAGGACCTGCTACCGGTTTCACTTCTTCTTTCTGCTTCTTCTGCCTATCCCTTCTGCTTCGCCTGTTTTCTGCCTCTTCGTCCTTCTCTTCTCTCTTTATTTTCTGTTTACTCTCTGCTCTCCCATTCAGCTCAGCACCGTCTTATACGGCAGCAAGTCTTGAGGATTCCGAGACAGCCTCAACTACAGCAACAGCAGCAACAGCAACATAGCCAGCTTCGACGACACACACTTATCATTAGCACCCCTTCACCGTCGTCCTCGAAACATTCTGGTGTCGACCGCGAGGCTCTCTGCTTCCGCGAATCCAATTTCCCGTAGCCGCTCCCGTCGCTGCCCTCCGGGGCCCCGGTCTATCAAATTCTTTCCCTTCAGAGTCCGGCGGCCAGCCAGAGCGGTTCGCTCTGGCGGAACCCATGCATCGGAGACACGCTGGCGAGCAATTTCAGAGTAGGGTCGGACTACAATGTCGATTACTCTCCCCAGGACCCGCATCCGGGTGAGCAGAATCAACAGTCACAGCCTTACGACACACAACACCACCACCCCCATCACCGCGGTTCTCTTCACCTGCAGTCGACTACCCCCCTCCATGACCAGTCCGACCAGCACCATCCTCACCAGAGCCACCACGCCATGGCACACCACCACCACCACCACCCGGTCCTGATGGACCCAGCCCAAATGGCTGCCCATCACTCGGCCGCTCGACACCTCCACCCAGCTCAAGGACATTACGGCGCTCCAGGGCCATCTCCTCATACTGTCATCACGCCTCTTTATCCGCCTCTCGGGGGGCCCCCCGCTCAGACCGCTGGCGTCAAACGCGGCCGCCCCGATGATTTGGAGCTCTCCGTGTCCGGCCTGCCAGACCTTGACCAGAGCGACTTGGACAGCATGGACTATGTCCAGGCTGCCGCTGCTGCCGCTGCCGCGGCCGCCACTCCTCAGCAGTCACAGCAGCAGCCCCCTACACACCACCACCATCGGCTGCCAGACGCCGGGCCTCCGTCCAAGATGATGCGCCGTGACGGAGACGGCAGTGGCGGTGGTCCAGGAGGTGTTCCCGGAGTGGGCGGAGGGGGGGCTCCTAGTGTTGTTGGCCAAGCTGGCATGCCGCCTCCTGCTCCGAGACCACGTGGGCCCAAGCTCAAGTTCACTCCTGAAGACGACCAGCTTCTCATCGACTTGAAAGAGAACAAGAGCTTGACATGGAAGCAGATTGCCGACTTCTTTCCCGGCCGATCTAGTGGTACCCTGCAGGTGCGGTACTGCACGAAGCTCAAGGCCAAGACCACCCAGTGGACTGACGAAACGGTATGTGCTTGGTTTTTCTCCTATTATCAGTTTAGGTTCTTTTTACCCCTTTTTGTTATTGCTTTGTCCCCCTCGTCGGTTTGGGCAATCATTTGCTGTATATTGCATACCCGGTGCTAACGAAAAAGGACCAAAAACTTCGCACCGCGCTCCAGGATTACGAAAACGAGAAATGGCGCATCGTGGCCAACAAGGTCGGCACCGGCTTCACCCCGGCAGCCTGCCGTGATCGCTCGGCTCAGCTGCTCGGCGCCCCCTTATAGCAATCAATGTCCCCCTCGGGCGCTTCCGCGCCCGAGTCCGGGGACACCGTGATTTTCTCGACCCAGCACCAAACTGGGCAACAGCTGCATCAACAGCAGCCACAGCAGCAGCACCAACAACACTCACTGCAACATCAGAACCAGCTTTCTCATCAGCTACCCCATCAACAGCATCAACAACATCAACAGCATCAACAACATCAACAGCATCAACAGCAACAACAACAGCAGCAGCAGCCGCATCCTCAACAGCTACATCATCCACAACACCACCCACATCAAACGCAGCATCATCAGCAGTCTCCCGGTATACCTAGTACTCTCTATACTCAACAGCTTTAATCATACAGTCTGCCAGCTGCTACTTCGGAAGGGCACGGTATATACATGGTGCCTATTATCGTTTTTCTAGTTCGCACTACTTCTACGTTTACAATTTTTCTCGTTCATTACTTTTTTGCCCCTTTTTTATTTCGCCGGTAGCGATTGCTCCTTCCCTCTTACGATCCTTTTTTACCCCTTGCCTACCTTTCCGCTCTTACTTTGTTCTTCCTTGTTTTATTTCCCTTTTTTTCTATTTACTGAATATGTCATACTTGCCTGACGTATTTGTATGTCTTTTCCCGGGGTTACGAATATAGAAACGGTCGATCTGGTTGCTACACCATTTCTCATCATATTTCGGTTGGACACTATTGTGCATACCGTGAAATCTTGGAATACCAACCGAAAATGGTACTGCATGGCTCTTTTCCCAATTGCCGACTGTTTTCTCTGTTTTTTCTACTTTGTTTAATTTCCACTACACTCTTTTTCTTTCTTGATTTGCTGCTTCCTGCTCAACAAGTGTGGTTATCCTCTCTGCCATCACAGCGGGCTACCTACAAATCTGACAATGGTCTGGAGGCTTTGAGGAACGGGAAACCAACCAAAATCCTGACCGAGTTTGCTTAGCTCTACCAGGTTCACATTATCATTCATTATAATGGCGCCTTCAACCTTCGCTTTCTTTTAGTTTAAGGAAATAGGTGCTCTACCGGTTTCTCTCTCAGACTCCACATGTCAGAAGGCGGGTTGTTAGCGACGTCTGCATGAAGCTACGCTCTAGAAAACGCGGGACACGGGAGAGGTGGACGACTACAACGACTACAACGACGAGTAGGGGGGTTATGGAGGACAACAAAACGGTAGGAGTTAGGATGGGTGTTAGGCGTGTTGGCCATTTTCGGGATAGAGAGGGGTAGGGAACGGGGGAAAAAACACTAACCAACCAAAAATGGGTGACATTTTGTCCTTTTCAGCGTCGGTTGGTTCATAGGGGGGCATTATTATCACATCAGGACAGAACGGTCATGGCTGGCCGGTTGTCTTGTCATAATATTTGGCGCGAGTAGATCCCTCGTTGTTATTTTTTTCCCGGCATTGGTGTATTTGAAAGCTGTCTTCTAGTATCTTTGTTGCTTTTAGCATAATATTTTGTGCTTTTGCTGAGTTTTTTTTCCCCCTATATCTCTTTTAATACTCTCGTTCTTATGTTTTATGTTGGTATAATACCATTTCTTACGATGTTTATTTCTTAGTCTAGAAGGTCCAATTGTAAAGTTTTGTGAAATCGCCACTTGCTTTCCAGGATACGGTGGAAATCAACAAAAAAACAGGAACATTCACCTAATCGCTTTCCTGCGGTTGCACCACGGCTGGTTTAGTGTTCTGGCTGACGTGGCTGGTGTTGCCATTCTTTGCTCCGCCCAATCTTCTCCCGCCCAAAGAATCTGAAACACAAACCCCCTCTTTGCTTCCCCTACTCACAAACTCGTGCCCACCTAGGCCAACACCTATGTGGCACGGGATCATCAACAGCGGCTTCGGGGGCTGTGTCTGTCGTTTGTACTGGTACTTTGCGTTAGATCGTCTGTCTCGCGACGTTCTATTGTGGCAAACAACACTTACAGGTAGCCGCATGTACCGAGATTTTTTTCTCGCGATCCGGCTTCAGGATAGAACGCATATCAGGCCACTCTCATCTTGCTTTGCTACACACAGGCCTTACTATAGATCGTCTTAAAGCAGTGCCTCGAAAGACAGTCGCCATTTTATCTTGAAGACTAGTACATATGAATTTTTCATGCTCTACCTTTCTGTCGCATTTAGCTGTATATAGCTAAGTAAATGATGAATAGCATCAATCGAACCGCTCTCTTTGTCCACGATGGTAAGGTTCTAACAGAGGTGAAAGCACCAGCGGACCTGAGAACTCAAGCCCAACGCCAAACAAAGAAATACATTATATTAAGATTTTTTTTTTGTTGTCTTTTGAATTAACATTATCCTACATGGAGGCTTGATACAAATCTGTTGATTCTAGTGGAAGGTGGCCCAAATGCATCGGTCTGAAGCCAGCAATGTGGCATCTCTTGGACAAAGTAATATGTACATTTCCTAACAGAGCACTTAAGCTACCTTCATTTGTTATTGATTCAGGTTATGCTTTTTTACTCCTTGTTGTGTGTGGCAAGTTCTCATAGGCAAGGACTTCGCCTTTCTACTGGAATCAACGAGTGATTTTAGAGGCAGACGCAAACGGGGATTAGTATCCGTTTTTATACCAGATCTGGAAACTACGGCACTTGGTTTTGTTGTTGTTTTTTTTGTTTTGCACGGCTATAACGGTGTTTGGGCTTGTTCAGATTTGCTTGGCCAGGTATAGCTCTCGAGGGGTGGTACCTCCGAAGCTCTAATTCACACAACTTCTCAAGGAACCGAGCGCTAAATAACAATATCGTGCTCCGCACATGCCCGAAGAGAGTATCCGTAAAGAGGCATTGGACCAAAATGTACTCACTGGTGTCAGAACCGTCCAGTGATACCACATCGAAGGTGCTGAGTAGAATGAGAGCACGGAAGTACGAGTACTGTGGCCCACTACTACGTACAGTGACTGCATATTTCCGTGCCTGTGGCCTTCGGTGGCAGGAAGTGTAGGGTGGGTTGCATCTGATTAACTTGAACAACACATCATTGCCGGGCTTTGCAGAGCGACTAACGCTTCCTGGTTTCTGTGGCTTCTCCTCTCTCGTACAAAGGACTGACAACTCAGAGGGTGGTGGGGGGGGGGGGGGGGAGAGAAAGTGGGCGGAGGGGCATAGCGGCATTGGCAGAGATAGAAACAGAGAGAATCCTATGGTACCAACTGCGGAGACAAAGTCGAGGTAAAGGTGGTGAAGTGGGTGGATAATTCATTACGTGGCAAGCGGAAGGAGGCGAGGCTATAACACAGCGTCATATTGGGCAAGGTATCGCCTTATATATGCACGTACGCGGTTAGAACCTCTTAAGATTCAAAGAAGCGGTCAAGGAAACAGCTTCCGTACATCGCAGCAGAATTCTGATATGAGTGACATTACCAAGCACAAGATGGGGGCTAGAGAATGCATGGCAGCGAAAATCATCAAGTATGAAACTCTACAGAAAAATCAAAGAGTTCAGGTTTGGAACTGTATCCTGGTCCAACCAGCAATGCCCCTGCTCTGAAAGTACCGAGCGTCTGCCTGCTACCTGGAGCTAGCTTATACAACCTAAAACAAGACCCAAGAACAAATGGAGCCCAGGTTCAAGACCAAAAAAAGTCTAAAGTACAACACAAGAACGGTATGTCTTAGCAAAGCTATTGCACCTTGAAGTAGTTTTGTAATTGAGACTTCTCAAGGGCCACACTTTTTTCAACAAGATCGATCAAGGTTTGGTGTGTGGTTAAAACCAAGGGACCATAACCTAGGCGGTTGAGGTGATTTGCCATACCTACGAACCAGCCGTTGAACTCTTGAACTTCTGTCGATTTTCCCAACCGAACGTCTTGCAGCATCGAACTGGTGTTATCTTTTACCACCTCACCGATTCGATAGAGCATTGATTTTAGTGCTGGAAAAGACAACCGATGGCGAACTTGTTCAATCGTACTGCCCCTGTTCTCCGTTCCAACTTGATTTTCTATCCCCGAAATTGAAGTCTTCTGTTCCAGCAACCTGCGGACTGCCGGATCGTGCTGCAAAAGACCATGCAGCACGCTGGTTGCTTCCTCAAGCAGCTTGTCAATGATCTGAGGAAGTATGCTTCCAGATCCTCCGCTTGCATCATTTGGTGGGAGAAATATCCCGCTGTTTTTACAGCGTAAAATAGCCGTTAACGGATTGATAACAGAATTGACGACCAGCTTCTCTATCTGCACAACCCACAGCTCTGGTTGCAAAGTATATCGAGCATTCATCTCAGCAGACGAAAGTACTTGTTGGACTAAGTATATATGTTGACCTTTACTGTCTGTTTGAGCCTCTGTCGATGTAGCGCTATCGACTACACCAAGAGTGATGTTGGCAGGAGAAGCGTGAACACTTTCAAAAGGGCCTTTAGAGAAGACTCCGTGATTGACAGTGCAAGCAAGCCAATGCGGGCTCCTGCATAGATGCTCTTCGTTTTTATTTTGCTGTGACTGCCCTCCGTATCTTGCTGCATTGTAAAGAGCACCATGAGGCGGCCAGAGTTTGTTCACGCCATTCTGGGCGAACAAAACAGTCGAGCCCGGTCCAAGATAGCGCCGTAGCCAATCCACTTGACGCAATGCATCCTGTGCCTTTGTAGCCACGATGAGATTTGAGATCATGGGAAGCTCAACATCCAATAGACTTTTTGGAATTCTAGCTCGGCAAAGCGCAAGGGAAGAGTCATCGAGAGCACTGGCCACTTTTTGAGAGAGCGCTGGAGGCTGTTCAGACCAAAGTTCCACATCGAAATTCAAAATCGGCTCATCTTCGTTGCTTCTGACTCCCCGTAACCAGGTGTGCGGGTGAACAGTAAGCCCAGGCTGGGCTGCCCAGTGCTCAAGCAGGCTTTTGCGATGTAGAACTAGGGTTATGGGAGGCCGGCTGGGTAGCCTAGCAAGCGAAGCAGCAAAAAGACGGCCGATGTTCCCAAGGCCAAGGATATAGATGCGGCGGCTATTGTCATCTGCTGGTAGATTTTGGGGGGAAGGCCCATCAGGTGTGGATGATCGCTTGCCTTCACCAACTGCCACATCATCTACCGTCCATCTGTATATTTTGGGCCCCGGTGAGGAATCACCAAGAATGCTTTGTAACCAGTCCAGGCTACCTGAAGAGCCGCTTGAATAAAATCGTTTTCCTGGTTCAAGCATTGATGAGGAAGGGATTGCCGAAGAGAAAGGAACACGATGGTTTGGCTTCCCCGAAGGACCATCACAAAACGCACAACTCCGAATTGACAATTTAAATGGGCGTAGAAACATGTTTGTATTGCTTCGAAAAGTGGTACAGCCTGTCTCTTTCATGACCGTTGGCCGCACTGAATCATTCTCGCGCGATTGGCGTCTCTTGGATTACAGCGGTCCATACCAACCAAGGCTAGACTGCTCTGACGCATTTTTGCCACTCTTCCATCACGTGCCGTCGCGGATTAGTCGCGGTCTTTAATCAGAAACCCCACTGCTGCGTCAGACATTTTAAGCTCTTCGAGGCGAAAGTCGTCACGACTTTCCGAGCACACTCATATCACATACAGGAGAGCTAGCGGTCCCCAGTGCTGGGATATCCTCGTCTACGATGGCTAGCGGCGAGCCTAATATTAGTGTCGACGTTGATATATCCAAGGTGCTATCTAGGGATGGAGATACTATGAACCGCCCTGATAGCGATAATGAGGCTGCCGCCATCAAGGCTCTGACTGAGAATGTCCGAGACCAAGACGACGTCGAGCGTGACATAACTCGCCAAGTCGAGCTTGCGCTCATCGAGGCTGAGGACAAGCGGGACGAGAAACGCATCGAGAAACTAGAAGTGACGAAATCCAAGCTTGAGGAACAGAAACATTCAAGTGAGCTGCGTTTGAGACGCATTGGATTTGGTAATCCTGCAGCCCGACTCCGGCTCGAGCGGGATATTGAACGCATAGGCGAAGAGGTTGCCACTGTCACAAAGGACCTCGCAGATTTTCGTTTCCGCATCAGCCAGCGCCATCAAGCGCATGAAGACTTTGCTAGACCAGGAGGTCCTAGTTCTGATGGAGCAAATACAGTCGTTAATCAGCGGCTGCCCAACGAGTCTCACCGCGAATTTCTCATACGCACGGGCAAAATCACACCATTCGCCAAAATTGGGGGGCCGCGACCCGAGGGTGTGGGAGGAAATCTTGCAAATGTCATGTTGGAGGCAGAAGACGAGGCTATTGCCGGTGACATAGCAGAAAAGACGCGCGATGAACCACGGTCACATCAAAACTTGCGCCTCCCAGGATTCTCGGAGAACTACGGAAATGAATCACCCGCGGAGAGTTCAAATTCGGTGGCGACTGAGTTTTCTCTCCGACCTAGAAAGAGGAAGAAAATTGAGCGTTCTAGCGCAACCGATGCGGTGGCTAATAGCTCCGAAGAAGATGAATGGCAGCCGATTGCGAATACTACAGATTTGGACTTCGGCTCTGCGTCTGATGAAGAACTGTCTTCTGATAATGGCAATTTCACTAATCGAACCCGCCCCATCGCCGCCTCAAAAAGGCCGAGGAAGGCTACGAAGGCAGCCGCAAGAGAAGGAAACATTGGCGATGCGGAGGAAACTATAAATTTCAGTGGCATCGATGACGGGGATGAGTCTGTCTACCAACACCGCTTACGAGATTGGGTGACACGAAGAAGCAATGCTCGCCACCGCCAGCATGAGGGCAGTGACCCAGCTGCGGTTCCGGATGATAATGATACAGCAGAGTGGTTCAAGCCTTCTCCTAGTGAGCCAGATCACGTCTTTGAGAATGGCCTCAAGTTGCCCGGGGATATTTACCCATCTCTTTTCGGCTACCAAAAAACAGCCGTCAGGTGGCTTGCCGAGCTTTACGACATGAAAGTCGGTGGCATTATTGGTGACGAGATGGGGCTGGGTAAAACTGGTAAGACGAAAGATTCCTTTGCCTACATTGTCACTGTTCACAGTTTTTGACACAACTTCCACTCTAGTGCAACTGATTTCCTTCGTCGCTGCTCTCCACTACAATAATCGGCTCGACAAGCCTGTGATAGTGGTGGCACCAGCAACCGTCCTCAGACAGTGGGTGAATGAATTTCACCGCTGGTGGCCCCCCTTGCGAGTATCCATACTTCATTCCTCTGGCAGTGGCATGCTGAATGTCGGCAGAGAGGATCGCATAGAAGACGAAGAGCTTGCTTGGGATAGGAAGCCTCAAAAGCGAATATCCAATCCGGCTGCTAGGAGGGTCGTTAACCGAGTTGTTCAACAAGGACACGTGCTCGTAACGACCTATGCCGGCCTACAAACATACGGTGATATTTTGATTCCCGTCAACTGGGGCTACGCAGTCTTAGACGAAGGCCACAAAATTCGAAACCCGAATACGGCTATCACCGTGTACTGCAAAGAGTTGCGGACGCCGAACCGGGTCATCCTCTCAGGCACCCCAATGCAAAACAATCTCACGGAACTGTGGTCGTTGTTTGACTTCATTTATCCCATGCGTCTTGGCACACTCATCAACTTTCGAAATCAATTCGAGATTCCTATCAGACTGGGGGGCTATGCGAACGCAACCAATTTGCAGATTATGACTGCACAGAAATGTGCAGAAACCCTGAAAGACGCGATCAGCCCCTACCTCCTCCAGCGGCTCAAGGTCGATGTGGCTACCGATTTACCCAAAAAAAGTGAACAAGTGCTGTTCTGCAAGCTTACTGAGCCCCAGCGCCAGGCGTATGAACTCTTCCTGAAATCGGATGAGATGAATGCCATTTTAAGGCGGGCACGGCAATCCCTTTATGGCATCGACATTCTTCGCAAAATTTGCAACCACCCGGACCTTCTTGAGCCCCAATTAAAAACCAAAGATGGCTACAACTGGGGCAATGCGGTCAAATCTGGGAAAATGCAAGTCGTTAAGGCCCTGTTGCAGATGTGGCAGCGTTTCGGACACAAAACGCTGCTCTTCTCTCAAGGAACTCAAATGCTAGATATTCTCGAGTCATTCGTCCAACGCCAGGGCAATATTCGGTATCTTCGCATGGACGGCAAAACACCGATTAAAGAGCGCCAAACACTTGTCGACCGCTTCAATAACGATCCAAATTTGCACGTTTTCCTACTCACTACCAAAGTTGGTGGCCTGGGTGTGAACTTGACTGGCGCTAACAGGGTCATCATCTTCGATCCTGACTGGAATCCATCAACAGACGTACAGGCTCGGGAGAGGGCCTGGCGGTTGGGCCAGAAGCGAGAGGTGACCATTTATCGACTCATGACCGCCGGCACCATCGAGGAAAAGATTTATCACAGGCAAATCTTCAAGCAGTTCCTCTCAAACAAAGTCCTCAAGGATCCAAAACAACGGACGTCCTTTGGGCTCCACGATCTCCACGACCTATTTACACTTGGATCATATGAGGATGGTGTAACGGAAACCAGTGAGCTTTTCCGCGGCAGTGAAGTACAGTTGCCTCCTGCAGGTCGGAGGCAGATGATCACTCCTGGTCCAGATGCGGTTCCAATCGTAACCGGGGGGGCAGCCGCTTCACCAGATAAGCAAAATAAGGGGAAGGCTGTCGATACCAGCTCATCCGCACAGGACAATGCCAATGAGCTGCGCAGTATCGCTGGAGTCGCTGGTCTAGAAGAATACGACCAAATTGACGGCGAGTCCAACAAAGCTCCAAATGAAGAAGAACGGCTGATAAGAGGCATATTCGCCCAATCGGCGATTCACAGCGCACTGGAACACGACGAAATAATGGGCGGTGGCAGCAGCACGAAGAAAGTCCAGGCTGACAGGCGTATTCTTGCGGCAGAAGCCAACCGAGTTGCGTCGGAAGCAGCAGCCCACCTTCGTCAGGCCGGTGAGGAAGCACGGCAGGTTCCGATTGGAACAGTTACGTGGACCGGCGAGGTTGGAGAAGCAGGTCGCCCACGAAACGTCCGTCGGGGTCGCGGAGGACCAAGTTCTGCAGGTATTCTTGCAGGAATTGCAGACCGGCAAGGGCTTCGGGGACAGAGTGCCAGCCCAAGTCGAATGCGTTCAGCCACGCCTGAACAGTCATCCATGACCGAGAAAGATTTCGAGAAGATGATCCCCAGCTTTATTCGTCGGCATGGCGGCCAAGTCCCATCCAAACTCCTAGTAGACCACTTCAACCAGTACTGCGCAGCCAAGCAACAAGCCGATGCATTCAAAAGTGCATTGGACAAGGTTGCTAGGATGGAGAAGATAGGGTCTAGTATGAGAGCCATTTGGTCGTTGAAGCCTCGCTACCAGTAGTATCATAAATGCCAAAACGTTTGCATATCTAAAGTGCCTTTTATTTATTTTTAAGCCTTTTCGGCAGTGTCTGCTGAGTGTTTATATCATATACCGGCTGTTATCTGAAACAGAGGAATTTCAGGCCATGTATTCCCTAAATACTAGGATGGGCCACACATGCTATCCGATCCGTTCATCGCGGCAGTCAAAAGCCATGGTTGCGCCAGAAGCGACATGCGACGTTTGTATGGAAACAAGTTCAATGGAGACCAGGCGATCGCCCGCCGTTCTCCTCGGAAGTGTCAACACCACAGGGATACCGAAACGAGGGCCATTGACCTCTGTGTCCTCATTATAGACGAAGCAGAGACTGGATCCCCCGTTTGATGTCCTGAAAGCCAGCGCACGATTGGAGCAGTAATCCCATCCACACAACCCAGACAACCTCCAAAAAGGCGGCGTGGACGTGCAATTACAGACGGCGACCACGGCGACCACCCTTGCGGCGAGTCGAGTCGGACGGGGTCGGGGTGACGTCCTCAATGCGGCCGATCTTCATGCCGGAGCGGGCCAGAGCGCGGAGTGCAGACTGGGCACCGGGGCCCGGGGTCTTGGTGCCGTTGCCTGTTCCTAGTTAGCAGCCGTGCACTCGAAGATAAGGCAATAGTGGGTGAAAAAAGGGCAAACTTACCACCAGTGGCACGGATCTTGATGTGCAGAGCAGTGATGCCTAGCTCCTTGCAGCGGGCAGCGACGTCCTGGGCAGCCAGCATGGCAGCGTACGGCGAGGACTCGTCACGGTCGGCCTTGACCTTCATACCACCGGTAACACGGCAGATGGTTTCGCGGCCACTGGAATCACCCAGAATGTTAGCCTCCAAAATCCCTGCCGAATGCACCATGTTCTCCAGAGGCCGATTCCCCCTCATTGGGCCACTTGTGTTCCCCCTCTTCTCTCTCGTAACAAAATCATTCAACTAGTCATTTTATTTTTACCTCAGATCGGTGACGTGCACGAAGGTGTCGTTGAAGGAGGCGAAGATACGGGCAACGCCGAAAACGAGCTCGCCTAGAAACACCCACGGTTAGTTTTTCATGGTAAAATTGATGCTTGTAACAACACTCCTCTAAGAGTGAGAAAAAAAGCGTACCCTCGCGGACCTGGGGGCCCAAGGAGATGTTCTCCTGGGCGGGCTTCTGAACCTTCTTCGGGGGCATGGTGACTGTGTTGTGTCGTTAGGAAATAATTGACCCTTTCTTGATGTTGCAAAAGCAAAGCTAGATGTACTGTCTAAAAAAAACACGAAATTTAGGTCTTTTGGCATGAAGTGCAGAAAGTAAGAGCGGTGAAGAGTGGCAGAACTAGTACTAGACCATAAACTAGCACCACAAATTCAGGGTTGGTGTGCCCTACAGCCAATTTTCTGATGCAAAAGTGGGGTTCAACACGTCTAGCGCGAAAAGATAATTTTCGAGCCCATAAGGGCCAAAAAAAAAGTCTTCATTTCACGCTCTCACTTCTACCATCCGCCAACCTCACGACAATCAACAACATCGTCGAACAACAGCACACAATGGCGCCGACAGCTTCCACGTATGGATTTCCCCTCCCTTCTTCTATCATGTCTTAATTTTATTTGTTGTGCCCCCCGAGCGGAGGAACTCGGACGGTCCGACTCTTCTAGCCTGCAGCTTTCCGTTGCAGATTATCGTGGTCTTCTCACTAGATTCGCAATATCTCGTTACCTCGAAGGAGACGATACTATGATTTCTAGTCGATTATTCTGGTGCTTCTCCCTCTCTATTGTCAGCTGAAGCCTACAGGAATGTGGGCATAACGCTTTCATAGTGAGAGATGTTGCACCAAGCGTTGAGGTCGAAGAACGTCTTTGACGATTTTCCCCTTGAAACCTAGTGCCGCCTGCATTATTTGTACAGAGCTTTAATGCTCTCAAATGAAACGAAGCGAGTATTATTTCTTGGTGACTTCTAGTCGCTGGGGTGTTGTCGGATGAGTGTCGCGAGACCGCAATTGAATTGCAGCAAAGGCTCTGAGCTTATTTCTCTCTTGGAAACAAGCTGATGAAACATTGTTCAGTCGCTCGCGTGTTTTCTATGGTCTACGCAATCTCACCGATCAAATCTACATCGAGTCAGCCACTGCGAGAATGTCGCACTTGAGCAGCAATTCTCCGCCGGCGCTCTACATCATACCAATGTATGCTGGACTACGTACTAATCTGAATTAACAGTTCCGTTCCTACCCAGGACCACATCCTGGTCCCGGAGACGCTTCTGAAGAAGCGCAAGAGCCAGGAGAAGGCTCGCGCTGAGCGCTCTGCCCTGATCGAGAAGAAGAAGAAGGTTAGTAATTTGATATTGTTGGCTGCTTGCATCGTCGCTTTTTTTCTCGTATCTCCTACGTTGTACGATTAAAGAGGCGATGGATGGCAAGCAGTGGAGGAGCCTAAAAAGGGAATCATTATGATGCACAACTTTTTTTTGCCAACTAGACATTTGTCGATGCTGTTGCAAATTAACCATCTTTCGGGTCTGATTTGGATTCTTGGGAAACAATTAGTTCTCCCAAGCTTCCTCATTCCTACTTGCTACCGTTTAATTGAGTTCTATACTTAGTGCAAACCGCTAACAAGTTTATTAAGGTCAACAAGGAGAAGCGCGCCGTTATCTTCAAGCGTGCTGAGAAGTACGTTCAGGAGTACCGCGAAGCTGAGCGCGAGAAGATCCGCCTTGCTCGCGTTGCCAAGCAGAACAACTCCTTCCACGTTCTTGCTGAGGCCAAACTGATCTTCCTGATCCGCATCAAGGGGTACGTCACAATATTTACAGTCTTAATCTCGCGCAATAATTCTAACATGTTTTCCAGTATCAACAAGATTGCCCCAAAGCCCCGCAAGATCCTCCAACTGCTGCGTCTGCTCCAGATCAACAACGGCGTCTTCGTCAAGATTACCAAGGCCACCACCGAGATGATCAAGATCATCGAGCCATGGGTCGCCTACGGTTACCCCAACCTGAAGAGCGTCAAGGAGCTGATCTACAAGCGCGGATACGGCAAGGTCGATAAGCAGCGCATTGCTTTGACTGACAACGCCATCATTGAGCAGTCTCTGGGCAAGTACGGCATTGTCTGCATTGAGGACCTGGTGCACGAGATTTACACCGTCGGCCCCAACTTCAAGCAGGCGTCCAACTTCCTTTGGCCCTTCAAGCTGAGCAACCCCACCGGTGGCTTCCACACCCGCAAGTTCAAGCACTTCATTGAGGGTGGTGACCTGGGCAACCGTGAGGAGAACATCAACGCTCTCATCCGCCAAATGAACTAAAAAGGAAGATCGTGGTGGTAAAGGGTAGATTTGGAGACTAGGAGACATTAGCACAGGGTTCCCACGGCCCTTGTCTGGTGTTCATATAAGATCTTATCTACTTTTTATTGTGTTCTTTTTTTGCGGACGGCAAGGTAGTCTGCACGGCGTTTCAGGGGGAAAAGCTTACGCACAAATGATGAGATCAATCGGGTTTAATTGGCAAGTAGACATCGTTGACGGGTATCATTCCGCCTCAACATGTCACCCTCGTGCGTATACTAAGTGCTTGTATATATACCTTCATGGCCAGCACACATTAAGTAAGAGAAGAGATGCTCCTGACATATGCCGTACCTATCCTATGTTCTATCTAACCCCACAGTGTATCCTCATGGCATTATACATGTTATGCATTCCGTATGGCTAAAAATGCGTTGTCGCCCAAACGTTGATGGTGTCGTAATCTACATCTTGATATCGAAGCTAGTACCGCAACCGCAACTGCTTGTTGCTAGTGGGTTGTCCACAATTTTGAATTGCGAGCCGATGAGCTCCATAGTGAAGTCCACTTTGCTCCCATTCAAAAGCTCGAGGGATGGGGTGTCCAATATTATTTTCGGGGCAGAAAGAGGACTGCCGTTTGCCTCCCGACCAGAATCGCCTTCATCTGGTGAAAATGTGAAGATCGTATCATCGTCCCTTATTGCCTCTTCTGTAGCTGCGGCAATAGGCATAGTCGACGGCATCGCGTTCCAGGAAGACTGGGGGATATCTGGTAGTGTGACTAGGCTCATGAGGTACTGGAAGCCGTGGCAGCCACCACTCTCGACTTGAATCCGCAGGGCGAGGCGCCGATTCCCATCTTTGTCCATGACTTGTGACAGTCGCTATTGGTCGCGTCAGCTATAATTGTTCGCATTATATTCAATTATGTTTCTTCTGTAAGATTCGCCTAGGCACATAGACTGGACTGACCTTGGCCGCTCGGGGAGTGATCTCAAGCTTCATCTCATTTCCATCGTCGTCTAGCTGGGGGTTTAAAAAGGTATGCGTCTGAGACACCTTCGAGGTTGTCGCAAATGTTCGTTGCTGGGGAAGGGCGTTACTCCTGCTAGTAGAAAATGGGGGGCCAGCAAGCATAAATGCCTTTGTGGTGAAAGGCATCTTGGCCGGTATCAAAGTCATTCCATTTCTTTCGCGGCCACGAGAAATCAGCCTATGATGTCCCTGGGGAAAAGCCTGCTGCTTTCTCGGGGACTTTGACGAGATGACCGGCTCTTTGATGGTTGACACCAAACCCACAGCTTTCGCAGAAAAAAAAAAGGGTGATAAATATGATGGGAGGAGGAAGTCGAGAATAGCAGCCGAAGACGCGGTAGCCGACAGCGCCATTGAATATTGGCGAGAATAAAACATATTCTGTCGACTCGGTGCCACAGCCTCGGCCAAGGCAGTAGCAAGTGCTGTTGAGCGCGTGCACCTAGCTAAAGATCCCATCGATGAGATGCGGCGCTGGGGATCTGCCCAAAGATGTGATGTCTATCCGATACACAAATTCGCCGCCGTCTCGAAAAAGTCGGGATTGGAATCTGCAGTGTTCCTGTGGGCAGAAACGATGCCGGCGTCGGAGAAGATGGCTTTCAATAACGACAGGAATAAGTTGTGCCGTTGTGTGTCTTTGGCATCATGGTAGGCTTTTCTTTGCATTAAAGAGTGCCTGCAGCTCCGTCGGTCCCGTATGTCCTGGCCATGTAGGTGGTTTCAATTTCTAAGCAGACTCTGTCGTCCTAGCTCGAGCGGCCAATGACCGAAAACCGACGGCCAGGAACCGGAAAAAAAACCGCTGATGCCATTATGTCATCCAGAATTGTAGAGTCAATTTGATAGGTCGAAAATTTAAATCACGTGCACCGAGGCAAGCGGACTTGTAAGTGCAATCCCTCGTGCGCCAATTGGACGACTCCTAAAAAAGGCCTAAAACCTGGGGTAGTGCATCGGTTTTGCTCAGCCAGCAAGGTAATACTAGCATCTTGTACTCCGTAATATCGGAATGATACCTCCGAGAAAGCATTTCTGTCTCCTATAGCATGCTGTTGACATGCTGTTGACTTTTTATAGCCTTCAGTGATAAAAGATAAGTACTCTACTGGTTTTTGCGGCTCACTTCTGCAACGATGTAGATTTTTGCCTTTGGGATCATAATCGCAAGAGTTGTCTTTTCATGACCTTGGACGTCCTAGAAACGACATTGGCTGCCGATGCCATCGGTTCGGTTTCCATTAGTGTCTCCGCCCTCAGTCTCGAGGCGGGTGGAAGGCTTGCGCGTTAGCTCCTTCAAGACAACATAGTGCCCTTTGTTCGGATCCAATGTACGCGGGGCCAATGCTGACTTGAGTATCTGTCAGACTCGCATACCAAACGATGGATGCTATGAATACTCAGCGATCACGTTGATGTCTACCCCACATTCTATCTTGACTACACTATCGAAACCGACTTCTCCGCATGGGCGATGACCCGCCCCCGTTTTGTAGCGCACCTCCCCGGACTCAACTGCACAACAATACGTAGATATCAAAAATCAGCGTCAGTCACAGCAAAGATTCGAAATGCCACACGCTTTTCGGCTCGGTCCCGGGTCTAGAGGTAGTCGGGACTGAAGAGTGCTGCGTAACCCAGGTATTACTGGCTTGATAATGCTTATATCATGGCCAATGCCAGTGGGCCAAATCGTGCTAAGAATACACACGACGTACGGTTCCATCTTATCTCGGCCGTAGCCGACCACTTGTACTATGTAAGCGGCGCAGTGCCAGAGGCAATTGAGGGTGCGCCAGGGTGGGCTCAAATGGGCTGTCATTTCAGGTATCTGAGGCCCCTATCGAACCAGCTGTCACCGGCACTTCTCTGGTTGGTCGGCGGGATAGTTCCCCAACATGTTCTTTAGGTAGGCTTTGGCTAGCCGCACTCCAACCCCATACACGTAACGTCTCCTGTTAGCCTTGTCCGCAGTAATGGGCCGACGAATTAAGCCGGGATAGGCTTCAACATACAGTCTATGTTCGCTGTCAGCTGCTTATCGTGGAGCTGGCGGGCCACCCAAGGGGTGAGAAAGCGGCCAAGAGGGGGTGCAATACAGTATTGGCAGGCTAGAGGGGCAAGACGTCCATTTAAAAGGGAGTGAGAATCCCAAATCTCAAGAACGGCGCCTTGTGCTTTGTCTCTTTTTTTGTTCGCTTTGGAACTAGAGGCAATGATATGTACTGTCCTCGCGGAATCCAAACACATCCAGTACCCAAAGTAAGGGAGACCAGAATACAGAGCATAGTGGGAGGCTGAGAAAACCAGGTGGAATAGAAAAAGCACGGGTGTCCTGGTATACAACTTCAACAGCTGTTACCGCTTGGTTTTCTAGCTTGGAATAGAGGCTTTTGTTGGTCTCTAAGGCTTCCCTACCCAATCATTAACCTTCCTCTTTTTTTTCTCCTGCTTTTTACTCTCACGCAATGGCGGCCAAGATCGATCATCTAGGAACGGGAAGCGGCACCATCTCGCCGGTGCGTGCTATCTTCACGGGCACCGTGGGTATTTTGGTGGCTTACTGGTCTGTCATTCTTCCGCTTCTCTTTGTCGGTCGACTTCTCTATAAGAGATATGCATCACCTCTGCGCAAATACCCAGGGCCGGTACTGGCATCCATGACACGACTCTGGAAGGTCATGTCGACAGCCTCAACCAACACCCACTTGGAACATATTGCTCTCCACCGCAAGTACGGCCCTGTTGTACGAATTGCGCCGAACGAGGTGTCCCTTTCTTCGCCGGAAGCGGCACGTCTGGTGCTAAGTGCAGGCAAGCGGTTCTACAAGACGAATTTTTATTCAGTGTTCCCACCACCGGAGAACCCAGACATTTTCACGGAAGTGCGCGAACATGTGCATGCGCAGAAAAAGAAGGTGGCCAATGTGCCATACAGTATGGCAGCCATGCAGCAGCTCGGTCCGTTTATCGACGATACGATTGAGCTGTTCGTGTCCAAGCTAGACGGCATCGCCAACGGAGTCGCCCTAGATGCAAGAGGACCGCAAGTCGACTTGGGAAATTGGCTTCACTGGTTTGCATTTGACGTGCTTGGTGAGGTGGCGTTCAGCCGTAGCTTTGGCTTTCTGGACCAGGGCCGTGACGTGGAGAACGCGATTGTGACCATCGACAACTCGCAGCGATACAACGGCATCGTGGGCCAAGTACCGGAGCTGGACCACCTGCTGCGGCGCAACCCGTTGTGGAAGTTGGTGCCAGCGCTAGACACAAAGAACGCTCTCATCACTCGCATGGCACTGGAAGAGATGGGACGGCGCAAGCCGTTCGATAAGGAGAGCGAGGGCCGGTGGCGCGGCGGCGATGGGCGACAGGATCTTTTGGCCAGCCTGATCAAAGGACATTTGAAG
Source organism: Graphilbum fragrans (assembly GCA_001513895.1). Lineage (NCBI taxonomy): Eukaryota > Fungi > Ascomycota > Sordariomycetes > Ophiostomatales > Ophiostomataceae > Graphilbum > Graphilbum fragrans. The sequence continues at coordinate 320,345 of LLKO01000005.1, read as the reverse complement.
GATTCAGAGCGGTTCCGTGAAGGGGATATCTTCGCTGTTGCCCATGGTGCCATTTTTGCGGGCTCCGATTCGACGGCATCGACAATGCAGTCCTTCTTCTGGCATGTGCTGCGCGATCGCCGTGTATATGAGAAGCTCAACGCGGAAATAGAAGCCGCCGTGGCTAACGGGACCATCCCCCCTACAGGCAACGTGACCTGGGCGCAAGGGCAGAGCCTTCCATACTTCCAGGCCTGTCTTAAGGAAGGTATGCGAGTGCGGCCGGCAGTTGGACTCAACATCACACGACTGGTGCCGCCGGAGGGTGCCGAGTTGGACGGCATATTCTTCCCTGGAGGCACAACCATTGCTGTCAACGGCTGGGTGCTGCATCGGGACAAGGCTACGTTTGGCGAGGACGCCGACACCTATCGGCCTGAGCGGTGGACAGAAGACGAGGATCGTGGCAGGCGTATGGAGAGATATATGTTCCAGGTAAGCTGTCATTGTGTTCCCTTTTACCGTGGTCTTCCTCGAATACTCATATTAATATTCATGTAGTTTGGTGGTGGTGCCCATGTGTGCATCGGCCGCAATCTGGCGCTGCTTGAGATCAACAAAGTACTGCCGCGTCTTCTGCGTGATTTCCGCTTTGAGATGATGCACCCAGACCGCGAGCTTAATGCCCATGCAACATTCTTTGTCGTCCAAGAGGGCTTAGAGGTGTATATTGAGAGGAAAGCAAACTAAGCCGAGACGTTGGAAAGGAAACAAGAGCTGACCAGAGACTGCCTGCTAATCGAAGAGGGAATGGCGATGAACAAAGGGCGTGCTACGGGATACAGAGCATGAGCGTAGCTAAATGATAGTTAGGGCATATCCGTTGCTATTGCCGCCGTTGTTGTAATCGTACGGAAGACGATTATTCAAAAATTCAAACAAGGCTGCGGAGTAAAAACATAAGCATTAGGCCAATGGGTGACAAACAGGAGGTTTTAACAACCGCTTACTATTTCCCATGTCTGCATGAACACCTTCTATCAGCCGCCTGTTCAAGTTCAGTTGTAACGTAGGAGACTGACAGACAACACCTGGGACAGGCTCGTTCTGACACGAATTTGGATAAGATGCAATGCCTGTGGGTATGGTGTTGGCGCACCACGTCGCACGATAGGCCTAGGGGAACAGCCCCACGATGCATTTGTGTAGCCACACAGGCGGCAGCGGATAAACAAGGGAACTCTTCAAATCATGTCTTCTCTTGAGCCGCTCGTTCCGAGACTGAGACCCATCGAGAGGCAACAAGTATGTGCTCGTATGTACGAGTAGTTCGGGCAAATAGCATGTCGCAGCCCCTATTTTGGGTGAGCACCGTATTCATCCACAGAGCCCCGTAAGGAGTCTACCAGTGCGTGGAGCGGAGTATGATATAGTTGTACTCGTACATACTCGTACACATCGTATACAGCGTGCACCAAAGGGATGTTGGACCAGGGATGTGTCGGCTTCGGCACAATGTTTTGCACTTGTATACATTTAAGATACGTACGACTACTCCGTCATAGAATAACCAACTAGTTGCTCGGGAACGTATGCAACAGAAAGCCCATATGGGAAAGGTACATAGCGGGTAACGAAGGGGTTTCCCCATTGGGCCAGTTTCGTTTAAAGTTTTGAGTTTAGACTCTGGGAACGCCACATGCCGCACGATTTGAAAACTATTCCTTCGCGCTGACCACAAAAACAAAGTTGAGTCAACAGGCGAAGTCGGTCTAGTACAAGTAGGACGTGAAAAAGCAAAAGACGATATGCGCACCTCAAAAACGCGATGCCTTTTATTGAAGCTTATTCCTTTTCCGCACCACTCGATAGCTTCATAAGAAAGCTGTAGGATATGAGTATGTAATTCGGGATCCCCACAGATGTGCAAAGATCAGAATGATCCGCAAGAACCGGCCAGCAACCGTGAATGACCGCAGTGCTTGTCCCCGATGTGCAGCAGGGGTCACCCATAAAGCCGGATTGGGGGGGGGGCTAGGAAGAAAAGAAAGCAAAGGGGTCTTCTGTGGGACCTTATCGTCTCACTATGTTTTCACGAGAAGCTTTGTGCGGCGCTTTCGATGGTCGCCATACTCCGCACGACGTACAAACGAGTAAGATATGGAGTAGTAGTGTGCATGCTGTAAGGTTGATACAGCTAGCGCTGGAGTGGGAACATTCTAGCGCTTCTCAGGCTCTGTGGCAGTCACTCCAGGCCTGTTACAGGGAAGGTAGCACCGTTATGGCGCATAGGCGCTTCCTACGGAGCCAGTGTTTGGTGGGCCCCCTAAACCTCCGACCTCAAAAGCAGCCCATTGCCCGTACATGCGACAAACACAGTTTCAGGCCTTGCTCTCTCAATTCTCTTCCCAATTGTACGATGTACTTGCCTATGAGAGCCTAGCTGTACTTATGTATGTTATGGTGACCCCATATACGACGCACCTACGGGGCACAACCACGTTGTATGAAGTACTCCTATGCTCAACATTTCCGTTAGTACGTACAGACCGCTCGGTTGATGGAGAATGTGTCGAGGACGCGACCTCGCCATGGCCCCTCTTTCGCTGCTCCTGGTCTGTTGGCTGCAGCCATCGGTTTCATTCCAGATAAATCTAAGTCTTTTCGTCTAGCCATCCTCTGTGTCTTCGGGAGGGGTCCGGTGTAGGTGATGTGGGCTTTCTTCCCCCTGGATAACGCGGCTGAGCTCAGATTCCGACGCCGTATTGCCTGGGATCGAATCCTAAGAGTCTACATGTACTCTCGAAGACTGTGAATGGGTGGTAGTTGGTCATCACGAAGCCTGTATGAGTATGTGCAGCTACTCCTCCTCGCGGACTGTTTACCTCTTCGGTTACATCTTCTAGTCACACGTAGCAGTAGTAAAGGGCTTTGTAAGGCGGAGACGGCAGCACGGCCCAGATACATGGGACGGCCACAGGGGCTGTCTGTTATCCCTGGCCGACTTCGTTCACATTCATTTTTCTCCCGAGTTAGCGGCTGAAGAAAACATAGATGGGCTAAAAGTGGAGGTTGTGGGATACAGATGAGACGAGCCCTGGCAAGCAATGAGAGGGCCCCTTCGCCGCCACTGGACCTCGAAGCGCTTACCATTATGGGCCGTTGCAGAGAACGGGGTATCGTGAGGTCTACCATCAACTCAAGATGGTGCATATATACTAACCAGTGCTCTGCCGTGGCACGCTTTGTAGTCACCCCCAGTGTCCAAGGGCAAGCCTTTCGTCGACCTCTCTTTCTTCTTTTCATTTCTAACTTTTTTATTTTACCTTCTCCATTCGCTTCTTTCCGTCATCCGTCTACGGTTGCTATCACTGTTCATTCATTAAAGCCTTCTCTTTTCGTCTTTTATTATCAGAGACAGAGCTCCTGTTGAGCAGGTTTTATTAGTTCTATTGCACGCTTTCACCACCTCTTTCGCTTTTATTTTCCCCATCATTAGCCCCTATCAAAAGCAGCGCTTTTGCCAATAGTTCAACAACAAAAAACCCTTTCGCTTCTTTCCGTCTCCCAACAGGTCATCAATATGCCGAACTCGTTATTGTCTGCTACCTTCCTTGGCTGGGCCGCCTTGGTCGCTGCCGGCCCGGTTCTTCTTCCACGGACAGTCGACTCTCTCAACGAGGCTGCCACAGAGGAAGCACAGCAACGGGACAACACGGCCACGCGGGCCTTTTCCAACGTGCAAATCAAGACAGCAGATGGACAGTGTCTATTTGTAGATAGCCTTTCTGGCGATTTCCGTGAAAATTTGACTCCTATCCAGATTGCTGCTTGCGGCTCGACCGACGGTCAGGGCTGGGACATTATTACTGCTGGAAAGCACAACAATGTGGCCAACTCCATGTTGATTGTCAGCACACTTACAAACGCTTGCTTCAATTTTGACCCACGGCGTGCTGCTGGCAACCAAGTCTTGCTCTTCTCCTGTGGTGGCCGGGCCGATGGAGGAGGGGATGTGACCAACTCGCAGCTCTTCCCGTTCAACGGAACGGCCGGGCCGCTGTCCTTGGAACCCGAAAATGCGGCTGGCTCTTGTCTCACAGCTAAGGGCAACGTGCTCGATGTAGCCGCTTGTGATGCAGCTGATGCCAGCCAGTCTTTTGAGTTTGGCGCTTCCGCCGGCATCTCCGCCGGAGGCTCCTCGGCCGCCTCATCGGTGGCTGCTACCACCACCCCGTCCACTTCGGCTTCCTTGCCTTCTTCTTCATCGGTATCTAGGTCGGTTTCCTCTACATCTCAGCTTTCAGTGTCACAGACCAGCGCCCAAGCCACAACCAGTCTTGATACCGAGGCGAGCCACACCAGCTGTGCACCTCCTAAAACGGTTACTGTCTTTGTCACAGCGATTGATGATGATACGCCCACATCTACAAGCAGCTCGGCCCAGTTTGACTCTACTGCCGGCGTTGCTCTGGGAGCTGCGGTTGGCCTATCGTCAACGTCCGCCTTAGCTTCCTCGTCGACTGTGTTGTCTGCCGTAGCCAGCTCCACAGCGGCAGCTGAGACAGGCTCGGATGACTTAGAGGCATGTGGTGCCGCGAGTGCGAGCGGCAGCGCCTTCATTACTGGGGATGCCACGGCCATTGATGTTCCTACATCGGCAGTGTCAGTATCTCGTGGTGGCCTGTTCCAGCCAACGGCAGCTGCCGAGGCCAATCAGCGTGATGACACTGCCACCCGTGCTTTTTCCAGTGTCGAAATTCGAGCCCCGAATGGCCAATGCTTGTTCGTTGACCCGACAGCTGGCGATTTCCGTGAAAACCTCATCCCCGTGTCCATAGTCGACTGCTCGGGCACTCCTAACGAAAAATGGGACATCGTTACGGCCGGTGCGCACAACAACGTGCAAGGCACTGCCCTTATCGTCAGCAGCTTGACAAATGGCTGCATCAGCTTTGACGGCCGTCGTGCTGCCAATGACACCGTGAATTTGTTCGCCTGTGGCGGCCGTGCCGATGGTTGTAAGTGCCTTTACTTCTCCACCAACTCCCTCAAGTTTTGGTTTCTCTCTTTATGGTTCCCTTGTCGTTTTTCGTCACATGGTCCACTAGAGTGCTAATTCGTAATCAGCTGGCGAGACAAATACGGATCAGCTTGTGCCTTTCACAGGTTCCACCAGCTTTTCGTTTGCCCCCAGTGGCGAGAAAGGCAGCGTCTGTGTCTTGCCTGGAGAGGATCGCCTCGTTTCTGGCGCCTGTCCGACAGATGGAGGCTCTCTGTACACCATTTTTGCATGAGGTCCGGTGACTTAGCTCCATCGATGCTCAGCTTTCTCTTTTTTCACTCGTTAAAATCACTATTAAGACACGGCTTTGTTTTTGGTCATCGGGAGTTCCATCGAGAGATCTCTTGTCTTGCCTCCGCACCTCTCGCCTTCATTTCCTCTAGCTCTATCGCCTAGAGCGAGCGCAACTGCGCCCTTTCCTGTAACTTTATTGCACATTGCCCATTAGCCTAAGCCCTGGGTGCTGTTGTTGTACTTGTATTATAGCCACAGACGACGAATGAAATCAGCTACCCCAAACTGTCTATGCAACTCTCACGTGCAATGCTATTTGGCGGTCGGGGTGTCTACTGGGATCGGGTGCGCCTTCCCGAAAAAAAACCGCGACCATCGCTCTTGCTTCTTTCTGTCCTTTCTCGACCTCCATACCCAGTCCACGTGACAACTACTCGTAATTACTCGTAGGCATAGGGAGTGCTTGCACATGCTCGACAAAAAGTGTGCCAAATTTCTCGAACATGACATTTTAGGACCCCCCAGGTTTCTCTATCTAATTACAGTTAGAGGCACCGCTGGCGAGCCTCCACCTATTTTAATCCCACAGGAGCTGCAGCCACAGTTTCCAGTGCGACTCTGGTTCGCGAATCAGTGGTCCTTGTTGGCTTAATTCTGCCTGGTAAAACTCCCCCAAAGACCTAGCTCAAATCAAGACCACCCCATATTTCTCTCTCAGCCCCCTATCTTTTTTTCGTGATCGCGTCTTCGTTTCATGTCATACCGGGTCTGCGGCCGCATTTCAAGACGAGGCGGATCAGCTGCGCTTCTGTCCATTGAGATAGCAGCGCATTCGTGGCATTCACCGTCTTTTTGATTGATCGCAACCTTCGTGATGCTTCCTTATTAACATCTTGCACGTCTAAAAGTCGGTCTTGGCATCTCCACCCCCGACTACTCGTACTCGCTCGAAACGGCAGCATGGCTAGCCAAGACGGCGCCAACTCCACTGGCGAGCAAACAGCAAAGATCTCCCAGCTTCCGGCCTCTTCTGCTTCTACCGTGCCAGTCACCTCGATCCCTCCGCAAGCCGAGCCTTCTGTTCCTGCACATGTCCGCTATGCGCTCAAGGTTGACACACATGGAGGCTCTACATCCGGCGGGCACTCCGATTTGGCGTCGAAGCCTACCGATACTCCCGTGGATTCTACCTCTGCTTATCCAAGATCCCCCGAACCCCTCGGAATCCGACGGCGCATCACTAGGGCGAACACCTTCCGCAACATTTTGGACTTCGATGAGTTTGAAGTGCGCCCAGGCTGGCAGCCCGGTGCTGAGCCAGGCATTGATACATCCAAACCTGATGGCGGTCGAGCAACGCTTACCCGCATGAATGCGCCCAGCGACATATCCGTGATAGATTTCAGCGAAGCTGACCTGTCTCTTCACCGCTTTGACAACAAGTCTCTCGCTAAGTTCCTAGAACAGCCACGGCCCCAAAAGATGAAATGCCGCTGGATCAACGTCAACGGCCTCAGCTGGGATGTAATTCAGCTCCTCGGCAACCACAAAAAGCTGCACCGCTTATCCATTGAGGATCTGATGAACACAAGAAACCGTACAAAGGTGGACTGGTATGACACACTCTCTCTTTCACTCTCGGTTATGTATGTGTACTTCCTCGCTAATATGCCTCGCTCCTATTCTTCAGGTACCCAACCCACACATTCATGGTTCTTACACTCCAGAAGCTCGTCGCCGTCAACCAGGGCAACCAAGGTGCTAGGAAAGATGAAGAGAGCTACGATAACGGGAGCGATACTGAAGACGAAGCAGACATTCGCAGCTTCGAAAGCGGAACTGCCAACTACTCCTACTGGGGCAAGCTCCCCCAAAGCATATCACGCTTATTTCGGCGGATGGAGGAAGATACTGAAAACAGCGCATCTACTTTAAATGACCCCAAGACTATGGAAAATGGGCGCGTCTCTTCGTCAGCATCCTCATCCTTGTACTCAGGCTTAGCTCACATCAATGAGTTCCGTACGCTTCAACGCTACCATGCCTCTCCCAATGACGCCCGTACCGAGTTCATGGAACGCCATTCGGGGCTCAGCTCGCGGAACTTGGTAGTTGCCGCAGAGCAAGTCTCCATTTTTCTGACTGACGACAATACTGTCATTTCGTTCTTCGAGCTCTCAGCTCAGGACATCGAAGCGCCTATCTTCAAGCGCCTCGAGATGCCTGACACAAGTCTCCGTCGATCATGTGATGCATCCATGGTTGTTCAAGCAATTCTAGATGGCATCATCGACCTCGCCATTCCCGTGACTATGTGCTATGGGGACGTTATTGCCGACCTCGAGCTAGATGTTCTAAGTCGGCCCAGTGTCAATCACACAAAATGCCTCTACATCACCATTACCGAGGTCAACAAAGTCATGAGCTTCATCAACCCAATTATGACGCTCATTAATGCACTGCGCGACCACAAGGCGGACAAGACAGCTACGGAAGATTTTGATAAGTCCAACAGCGGGGTCACCATATCACCGTAAGAAAAACTTTATTCCGTCAAGCTCTCATAGCTATATCACTATATAAGCTCTGCTAATTTTTCTTCTTCCAGTATGGCCTACATCTATCTGGCTGATGTTCTCGACCACTGTGTTCTCATTACAGAATCATTGGAATTGATCAAAAGCCAGTCCGAGAATATGATATCTTTGATATTCAATACGATTTCAGCCTATCAGAATGAGTCTATGAAGCAACTAACCATTGTAACCATTATATTCTTGCCATTGACATTCTTGACCGGATACTTCGGCCAAAATTTTGATAATTTCACTGACCTAGAACGCGGCATCCCCTACTTGTACGTTGTCTTGGATTTTATCCCTCTTGCTAACCTTCGCATATTTTCCAGTCATCTCATTATTGATTTTTTGCTAACATTCCATCTAACCTCTAGCTGGAAGATAGCTGGGCCGGTAATCTTCTTCACGATCATCATAATGATGCGTGAAATGATCATGGATTACATCAAGTCGGTGATACAGCGCCGCCATATTGTCAGCCTTCGGAACCACACCCGCAGGAACAGAAGAAAGCGGCGTTGATTTAAACGATGTCACGCATCAGTTCTCACATATTATGGCTTAAAACCTATTTTTTCCCTTTGATACAAGAGCGTTGCAGGCATGCGCATCCGTACATTTTCTTAGGATCCTGTTTTTTGTGCGCGTGCGGTTTTTTGTGTTTTTTTTTTCACAATACACGTTGCAAATGATGTAATCCAATATTCACATAGCATTTAGTTATCCCCTATCTATAGAGCATGAAACATGTTTTCCAACCGCTAGAAGCGGACACCCCATCTAACATCCCGGTGTGGACTTGGTCGCATTGGAGAAGGGAGTGTTGACGAGCAAAAAGATAAATAAATGAAGCAACGCATAGCATAGAAGAGGAGGTGACCACACGGATGACGTGCAATCAAAAACAGTGGGTGGGCATTGGAACAAAAGTGGACTGCAGGCTAATGAGAGCTGTATTTGTCCTTTCTCCCCTTTTTAGCGATTGTTCCGCTTTATCATGTGGAGTTTTTGCCGTTGCTATACTCAAGTGATGTACCGAAATGTTTATTTCCCCTAGATAATCTCTGATGTGTGTGCGCTCACGCAAGCCGTAGCGAGGCAATCTCGGCTACATGCTCCGCTTCCATAGACGTTTCTGTTTTGATCGGCACACCACCTCACACACCGCGTTTTTATAACCGTGACGGAGTAAGAAGGCTTATTTTGTTGTATGGTTACCTCCGCTTAATCTTGGCTTTCTACTAATCTATTTTTAACCTTGATCAGCCAATTTATGGTTATGACATTTGTAGATTCGAGTTTTCTAGCTCACCGAGCCTACCAAACTACCACAGGTTGTACTCAAGACTTCGATTGTTCACATATGCCACTAAAAGTACGGGTATATGCAGGATAAAAAAGGGCCCAGGGTTCAAAGTTAAGAACTATATTCAACATGGTATAGAAAGCTCGGAGGAAACCTACAGGCACCATATTGAGCCTCTTGCAATAAGTCGATTTCGTCTGTTTTTTGGCTATAAATAAAATGATAACTATCTCCCTTTCCCAAAGGTCTATCTTATGCTTGCCTACTTAATAGATTCAGAAGAGAAATAACTTCCCTTGAAGATCGTTGACCTCAGACTTTGGTTTTCTCTACTTAAATATGAGTACGTCGGAGAGCAATAAGGGCAGCGTGCCTTTCGATGAACACATTGAGAAATTGGTCAAAGATGGCTCACTCTCTGGTGTGGCCCTCTGGGCCAAGGATCGAACGGGAAAGACGCATTTTGAAACGGCGCTCGGGGTGGAGAGCCTTCAAGAAGGAGACGCCTCCAAAAGACCTGCTATGAGTCTTGACACAGTAATACGACTGGCGTCCTCCTCTAAACTTGTTACAACTGTGGCAGTTCTGCAGGCTGTTGACAAGGGCCTCTTGAAGCTCGACGAGGACGTATCCAGTTATGTTCCAGAATTAGCCACTCAAGAAGTTCTCAGTGGATTCTCCGCAGACGGCAAGCCACTTCTTCGACCAAGGGATCCAACTTCCACCATTACGCTACACTCTCTTCTCACTCACACTGCTGGTACGGGCTACGATTTTAACCAGTGGCAGCCACTGTGGCGCGTGCGGTGGTGGCGCGGCGAAATCACTGGTGGCGGAAAGAACTTGGAGGAGCGTCTTTCGTATCCTCTACTACATGATCCGGGCCATGGGTGGACATATGGTAGCAGCATAACGTGGGCTGGCCTCATTCTTGAGCGTGTAAGCGGTATGACGCTAGAAGAATGGTTGAGAAAGTATATATCAGCACCTCTTGGCCTGACGTCGCTGACATTTTTACCCCACCGCTATCCGGAGATCGCCGCTCGGCTGGCTGGCATGGCTAGTCGTAATGAAGTGACTGGCAACATTTCGTATGTTCCAGATTCGAGCAGCACAAAGACAACAGACACCCCTATTGAGGAGGATATATGTATGGGTGGTGAGGGGGTGCACTGCAGCGTCAAAGACTTTGGCACTTTCCTTTACTCTCTTCTTATTGATGATGGCCGTCTCTTAGATCCAAAGACCAGTGCTAGGATGTTTACAAAGCAGCTATCACCAGAGCAACGAGCGTCCCTCGATGAATGCATTCAGTTACCAGTTTGGATATCCCGAAGTATCGTTGTTCCCGGAAAATATGACTGGGGCTATGGTGGTTTGCTTATCGACGGAGATTCGAAGACAGCTCTACAGAATGGGACTTTGATGTGGAGTGGTGTCTGCCACATTTTATGGGTTCGTAATGCCGTTTTTGGGTTTATTACTGCTTCAAAACCAGCTATTCTAATTTGTTTGTCAAACAGTGGATTGATCGCAAGGCTGGTATCTGTGGCCTATTCGCAACACAGCTGATGCCAGCCACAGACCGCGTTGCGGTCCCTACGATCGTGGAGTTCCAGCGTGAAGTGTACCGGACGCTCAACTTCAGCAGCCACAATGGGAATGAGACGTCAGATAACAAGGAAGGCCTGGAATCTCTCTCCGGTAATGAAGGTAAGTCTCATTTCTCCAGCCAATTCCGAGATTCTAGGAGCCGTGACATTGATATTGCTCACAGCAAATCATTCCACCATTAGCAGGACGAAAGGGGAGACAAGGACAGCCAATGAGCAAACGTCCCTAATAAGATCGGTTTTGATATGGGTATCGAGTCTCTGGAATTAGGTGTAAAGATTACTGGGTGATGCAGCTATCTGAAGAGCTACCGAACCTCCGGAGTCAACCCTCGAGTTTGAGTGATTCTTTTTTTATTTATTTCTTTCCTCAACTAGCAACATTGGTATACCAAACATACCTCTGTGGTTCTATGCTATTCCATCTAGCACCTACATGTCGGTGATCATGGTGATCTTACATATCAACGGGACTCAGTATCTTATAACCAGAACGCAGCAGTAAACATAAAAACGAAGTTGGCAAGCTTATTATAGGCAAAAAGCGGTAAATATTCCCTGAAAAAGAGACTATTCTCGGTTGCCCATCTAAGTAGCCCACGCCTGATAATAATTTCCTGCGTAAAAGGGAGTTTGACAAAGTGACATTAAGCTAGGTCTCAAAGTATCCGTATCTTTCCCACGTCGCATCTCGCAATACATACACAATGAATTGGACATGGAAGTCAAGGCGCAAAGTAAAATCCACCTTTCCCAGAGTTTGAGCTAAGACTAGAAACACTTCTCAGTGAGACGCGTTTTTGCGACATTGGGGCAGTTGTCCAAAGTCGGGCTGTCTGGCACGCTCCGTCAATGGCAAACCGAATTCCCGCTTTCCCAGAGTCAGCATAGTTTTGATCATAATAATCAGCTAATTTGAGTGCTGGCAGACGATTAGCAGCCTCCGCTCCCAAAATATCGCCGCGCGTCCGTAGATTCTCTAGCCATTTTGCCAACGGCACTGCCTCGAAATCTAGCCCGGCTTCCTTGAAAGATGTGAGCACGTCATTATTCCATGACAGAACATGCGGTATGTTGATGTTGTAGTAGTGTGCTTTGGCCTTTTTGAAACCATTAGTTTGCGTAGTTTCGGTAGTTTTCTCATCGCCGTTTGCTCCACTTTTGTGAGCATGAGCTTTCAAGACATCCGCGATTTCAAGACACGAAGCGGCTACCACATCTACTGGATCCCATTCGCACCGGCCTTTCTCCCCATTCAGCAGCGGCAAGACCTTGAGTTCCAGCGCGCTGTTAACTGTCATGGGAATAGCTTCTCGATCATTCCAGATACCATGGTCCGTATCACCAGTGATCTGCCTAACTCGCACAACTGCCACGTTTGCTCCTTGATTAGCTGCCGCTTCACAAATGTGCTCGCCGACCAGCTTCGATTTGGCATAGCGCATGTCTGAGGCATCAGCCATAGGCTCTAGCGGGCCCTCGGGAACAACTGCCACCCCCCCGAGGAGGCGGCACGTTTAAGAAAGCAGAAATGCTGCTGGCAAAGACAAAACGTGCGGGATGGCGAGATTGCACTTGTACTGAAAGCTGTAAAAGATTATACAAACCTGCAAGGTGCGGCTCGAAGCTTGCTAGAGAGAGGTTAAAATTCACAGGCCAGGCAGCATGAACACGGTGAGATGTGTCCGCAGCTAGGCCACTGTATTCGAAAGAGTGCAATCCCAGGTGTGCGCCACCCAAATTTGAAGTTTTCAAAACAAACAACTTGCGAGGCGCTGACCATGTCTCGCCAAAATCTAGGCCACGCATCTTCAGCGACGAATACACTCGCTTAAGCCCATGAGGTCCTCACACCAATCAAGTAACCCGCGCAACTTTTGAGTCGTCTAACAACTGGTGAAGGATATGGGCACCAAGAGCCCCAGTTGCGCCAGTGAGGATAGCCGACTCACCACCATGATGGCACTTCTGTGTTGAAAGTCGAGAATTTCCGAAACAAGTCCTTCATCACTTGCTGTGATTCGTCGCCTGCAGTACTATCCCTGATCACATTTTCCTCTAGACTGCTAGCGTTGTACTCTTGTCCGGATGTAGAGTCCTCACGAAGGTGATTGTAGAAAACAGCTGCTAGATTTTTGGTATTGCGTGCGTCGTAGACCGCATTAGTTGGGAGCTTAAACGTCCCGAAATCAAAAAGCTCATGAAAAATGCGTCGAGCTTTGGTAGCGCGCAAGCTGTTCACACCAAAAGCAAAAAAATCAGCCTCTAAATTAGAGAGTTCAATGCCCATGTGCGTCCTGAACGTGTCAATGATGATTGTCTGGAGAGGCGGTTGTGAAAGGATCTGTGACTCTAGCCAGAGAATTTTGCCCTGCATCTGCTTCGGTGCCGTTTATGGTAGTGCCGTTTGTGGCAACACAATCCTCAAGGCGCTTATAGATTGCAATGATTTGAGACTCAAATTGGTTGTAGGCACTAGCACGGATGATGTTGCTCTTGTCTGTTACGGGGCAGTCCACCCCGTACGCAATTAAAAGCACAGTCTCACACGTGATACGCTCAAATTCGTCGGCAATGGCATTTGCTTGTTCCACTGATGGCCAAATAGCGGTCATGAACTCCGATTCACTCATCCCAGCAGCCTCTTTGGTGCGAAAAATGAGCATTCCAGGGAGCACACGGCTGTTTCCAAACATTAGAGCGTCCTTAACTAGACGGTGCTCTCGAACAGTGCCTCCATAGCCAGTGGGAGGATTTTCTCGCCAGTGATGAGAGTAATGCGGTCATCCTGGCGAGCAATGTACTTCCAAGCATTTGGAATGTGTGGATGGGGGGTGAAGAGGGCCTTGGAATAATACGATCCCGGTGGATCGTTGGAATTAGACATCAGCAGTGCCGGATGAGACTTGAGATAGACTGTCCCATAGGTGTTGCCCTCCACATGCTTGAAATAGGTATGCTCCAGAAGATTGGCAGATGGCCGCACATAATTCCACGAGTCGTCGCCTGGTTGGCGGTTAATGGAATCACCCACATGGCCAACCTCAGTTATAAAATCTTATTAGCATGCTTGCATCTAACAGCAGCTCCGGCTGGAAGAGAAGGAAACAAATGTGCAACATACAGCCCAAAGATTACACCAAGATTGACGCCAGCCTTGATCAACCGGTCACCAAGCACATCTGGCGTTTTAGCGCCAGCTAATGTCACAGCACGGCACTGCTTCAGTAAGTCAACTCCTTCTGAATATTCTGCGATCAGACTCAAGGCATATGGGACACAGTGACAGATCTCAGGCTTGATAACTCACAAGGCGGCGAATAGTTCTGTGCCGTCAGGGGTAGATTTAGATTGAATAGATGGGCAGGCCAGCGCATCCACATAGCTTGAAGCGACGTGATCAAGCCATCAACATGGTACCAAGGTAAAGTATTGAAAGCTCTCGGTCTAGTTCCAGATACCAATGAGTTCTGCATGCTTCAATGAGAGAGATACACCAGCTTTGGAAGACCAGTGGATCCGGAAGAATAGGCCATGAATACCATCTCGACATGCTCTGCCTCGGGATCTTCAATAGGGCGTACAAACGGGGGCGCGGGGGTCATCCCCGGCTGATCAAATTCCCCACGAGTTACCATAGGCAGCAAATCAATACTAGACCTCTCCGTTCTTACTCCATCCAGCGTGCTATCGATCCGTGGATTGCCCCGTGCAGGATCGTGTTGCAATCACCCTTCTCTAAAAGGTACAAATATGCTGGTGTACCAAGACGGGCCGACATAGTAAGCACCTTGTAGCCTAGTTGAAAGAGAGCAAAAAAGGTGACCACAAATGAAAGATCAGACAATGCGTATATCGCAACCGTCTTCTTTTCGTTCTGTTACAGCAAACGCAAAACTCGGCAGTTGTGGTCAGTAAACCAGGGCATCGATGGATAGGAGAATCCGAGAGCCAAACTTGCACACTTGTCCGTCTCTTGATAGTACGTCTCTTGATAGTACGGTTATGTTGATCTGAAAGGAGTATAAAAGTATCCAAAATAGACCTACCACAACGAAACGTTTGGCTATCAAAAGTTGACAGGCAGCATTTACCATGTGGTCCAGGTTTTCCCCTGTGAAATACTCGTAGTCGGCAGTATCGTCTTTTTGCTTAGGGATGCCGAGAATAGGCCCTTTTTCGTCATCTTGGCCACGCAGTCTGATCACATCATCAATTGTGTAGCACTTTCCGAAGTGTTTGATGCGCTCTGCAATAGCCTGGGGCGTGATGGCGGCCATTGTTTGGACAAAAGTCAGAAGCAATGGAAATTATCAGATACAGAAGCTATAGCTGAACAAAAGGCGCTATTTCAAAGTGTGCAGAGATGTAAGTAAATGGTAGTCCAGTATTGTCCTATGGCTGGAAAACAAGATCTGTCTCGAGAGAGGCACGACAAGGCAGTAGAATAAATATTCTGGTTCTTGATTTAACATATATTGCGGGTATAGAGTGAATGTTCAGAGAAACTACAAGTACATATTTTCAGGCACAACAACTAGTCCAGGGGATGTCGTATCAAGCGTCCTCGTACGAGCCGGTTAGATTTGGCATAGCTGTGTATATGCAATGGTGTGGGAAAATGTACTCCGTAGTTACCAAGCATAGAATGAAGATAAGCTAAGGTGGCTGCTTATTGCAGTGGCAAGCGAGCAAGGAGTGAAGCCAGAATTGCAGACGTAATGCAACTGAAATATCAAATTGCTGGACTACAGATTTAACATTGTCACGACAGACCCTTACCACGCCAACTTCTTACAGTAGTCTCTTTTATATGCGACATGGACTCCATACCATTTGAGCAAAATTGCTGCAGGCAGCCTCCAATACCCCGGTTGCTCCAATTTTAGAAAGGAAAACACGAGGAAAAGAACATCCATAAACTACTCTGCTGCCAAGACTTCATAAAGTACATACGGAGTACGAGGAGCATCGTAGCACGACTTATGCTGAATAGAGGACTAAGTACGAGTAGTATGGGTAGGAATAATAGTTACTCGCGCTAGCATTCTAGGTGGGAAACTTAGATACCGTACTTTTCACTCACAAATCTCCAAAATGCACATATAAAGGAGCGTGGGGGGGGGGGCCTCCGTACATAATTATGAAGGGGCTTCCGCACATTATGAGCGAGTAACTACTCAAAGTGGGCACATAATGTTTATAATTATATCAGAGGCACAAATGGAGCTTGTCGGCGCTTGTGCATTCTCCCCTCCAACAAAACACATGAAACCACCATACGGAGTAGTTGTACGGGTACTCGTTAGTACATATCACCAGTGCTTGACTAGTTCTCCCATATCCTCGTAAGAAACTGCGACAAATCGCAAAAATATACGGAGTACGACGTACGGAGCACTCCTAGTGTTCAATGGCAGTACAGGGTACTGTCTAGGTCGCAGGGTACGAGTACGAGTACATATGGATGCACCAATCAGTAGCACGTAGGAATAGGACCCGGTACCCTGTTTCCTCCTTGAGCTTCCATCTCTGTGAGCCGGGTCGCGAGATACAATTAAGAAAACGATAACTTCAAAGTACATGTAATTTCTCATGCTAACCAAGCACAAAGACGGATGCCGACAAGCATTGCGTGCCTCGCTCTCTATCAATGTAGTATATCGTTGTACGTGTCCTACATATTTGTCATCGTATTACTTCAGGCATGCTTTGCTATGACCATAAGCGGCTATCGTATTCTTCTCTAGTTTGCGGGTTATGTAATGTATATTCAGTGGGCTTGGATGTTTAGAGTATGCCAAGAAGCCGCTAACGGTGAATTTCTTCAGCTGCTAATGTGTCTATTGGAGTATTACAGTTCTCCTTTGCCGGGTAGCCTAATCAGGACGACATATCGGCAGGAAGAGGAGAGGAAGTATGCTTCCGGTGGAGAATCCTTGTCGATATCCATTTGGTGCTGTATCAAAAAAAGCGAGATGGGGACTCCATAATTCAGAGCAAGCTTTGCCCAGGATGCCAAGCTATGAGGAATCTTCATATGAAAGAACCTAGAATAAAGTTACAGTGCGCCGCTAAGCTCCTCATACTTTCCATCCCGCAACTGGTTTCCGTGTCTTTGTGCACTTAATACCCTGCCGTGTTCCACCAGGCTATCTTAGGCCAATGCAAAATGAGCTTTGGCGTCTTCAGGGGGGGTGTGGTGGTCCTGGTTCAAGAAGGGATTGCCATGTCGTATGCGGGGCGGAGAATGGGCAATGGGACGGAATAGGGAGACGTACTACTCTTACACGTACTCTAAAACTACAACTACTCGTATACGGAGAACAGATAACAAACATGTCAGCATGAGACTCCTTTGAAGGTGTCATTTTGGGATGGCTTGATATGCAGCAAGGAGGGGCTGGGAAAATCTCTTTCCAAAACGCCAACAATCGCAACGGCCACTCGGGCGAATAATACAACTGACGAGTACGAGTATGTACGGACAGCTAGTTGTACGCGTCCACCTCTATCCCGCTGCAGCGCAACTCTCGTGTTGCGGCTGCTTAGCTGCACCTCGTTACACTTACACCAAAAGTGGCGTTGATTATTGATATTTAGTTGTTGAACGATTACGCAGTAAAACTGTTGATTGTCGAGATGGGAGTGTCACATGGATTACGTGTGGAAGCTGATTGGTCGGATTAGACAGAAACGTGGGTCGTACACAGACTCGAAATCTCTGCTTACGAGCCCACCCTAACTAATAAATTATCGCGTCTTACATGCATGAAAAAGGGCCTAACTACTAAAATTGATTGGTTAATCACGTGACATGGTGTGGCCAAATCTGGTTAGTTTAAGGCGTATAAGGAATTTTAAGTTCTCAGCTGGTTAACGTTAACCATCAACCCTCCAGCTGACACATATTTTCACCACCGTCTTACTCAATTCATCAAAAGATAACAACGATAGAAGTTGACTTACCATTCTTGGGGGCAAAAATGAGGTACAACGGGCTGGTTCTGCGGTCTCGGAAAAAGGATAGCAGTCTATGGAATAACCACATCCCAGATCTAGCTACCCTTTGTGAGCAAAATGCACGACAGACAGCATACGTGGCAATAGACTTTGAGGGGGTCAAAGGGCTCAAAGGCGACACCCTCTCAGGAGCCTCTGAAGTTGGGCTAGCTGTGCTCCTCCCTCCAGTCATGCAACAAGACGAGAAAGAATCGCTCATTCCTCCGACCCGCCCACCATTTACAGCTGAAGGCATCATGAGTAATTACAACATCCAAAGCTACTCGTTTCGGATTAATGGGCGGGTTTTTTCGGAGAGCGCGATAAAAAACAGGGAGTCGGTTTGCTTCTTTGAGGTGGAGTGGGTGGAAGAATGTGAAGTTCAGGACAAACTAGTCACATTGCTTACCTCTATCCGGAATCGATTCGAAAACGAGCACGGTGAGCCCTTGTCAATGGTTCTTCTCGGATATAACATGGAAATGGAAATCAAGATTCTTTGCTCGAGCTTTTCGCAAATCTTATCCGGCGGATTTTTTTCGACCTGGTTTGACCTTCAAGAAATTGTGCACGACGTGTCCGGCCAAAGACCCGGCCTCACAAACGCACTTTTGGCGCTTGGATTTTTCTATGGTCCTCTAGTCTCTCGACGGAGAGCATTTCAACATCGCGCAGGCAACGACGTTTTCCGTGAACTAGCTATCCTCCTTCACATCTTTCACTATGCCGCTTTATCAACCACACCTACACCAGATCAGCCCTTTCAACACCCAATGCGACCACCACGTAAAAGAGACAAACCAAAGCTACTACAACATAGCCAATCCCGCCCAAGTCCGTTCTACGAGTACCCATTCACGGTTTCTGTTCGCTTAGAAGATGCCAGCTCGATACACGAGGTAGCCTGCGATGCGCTTGCTTTAAGCAAGGCCTTTTCAGAATACTACCCCGTCACTACAGCAATGAGACCAGACGGGAGAACGGGATGGGTATGCCTACTTAACGAAGAATACCGAAAGAAATTCATAACCGATGTGGGAGGCAAAATGCACTTTGGGCATGTTTGGAAGGCTCGGGCCCTACCAATATCCAAAGATCCGGTCCCAACCACTCGTCGCAATCGCAAGAATATGTCTGACAGGCGTCGAGCTGGAAATGAGAATGTGCAGGAGGTCAAGCGTCAAGAGCGTTCCACATGGAAATCCACTATGGAAGAGGATATAGAAAATTTTTTGGTCGGCATGGATATAATGAACATGGAGGAAATGATCTAGCCTAGCCCTACCTCGCATATGTCGAAAGGCTGGCGGTGGCTGCCATTGCAGGTTGGTGACGCCGGAGGTTAAGTGGAAGACGGTAGTACCTTGACGTACTACCGTAAGTCCTAGGCTGGTATCCACTATCTCTTCCGTCGAGATATTGCTTATCCTGTCACTGGCACTGGTCCTCCCAGTCTCCAACACGCTCGCTCGCCCCTTCCTTATCAGACCAAAACAACACAACCCCCTACCGTCCACCTTCCTTTTCTTCTCCTGCTTAGTCCCAGCCATTTCAACATTTAAAATCACAAATAACACACAACTTCCCAAACAAGAGAGAGGGCAAGGTGGCAGAGTGGTTATAGCGCTGCATTCGGGTTGTAGTCCCTTGGGGATCATGGGTTCGAATC
Source organism: Graphilbum fragrans (assembly GCA_001513895.1). Classification (NCBI taxonomy): domain Eukaryota; kingdom Fungi; phylum Ascomycota; class Sordariomycetes; order Ophiostomatales; family Ophiostomataceae; genus Graphilbum; species Graphilbum fragrans. The sequence continues at coordinate 300,898 of LLKO01000005.1, read as the reverse complement.
CCATCCTTGTCGGCCAGCCGTGCAGACAAGGTACAAGGGGTGCAGGCCCTTCGGGGGCGGGGGTTCGAATCCCTCCCTTGCCGTACAACTTCTTTTTGAAACTTTTTTCTCATGCCATTCTGCGGCGATCGTCAAAAATAGTTTCAATGACCCAGGGCCATTCATCGGGCTTTATATGCTATACGTGTATATTACGAAATTGGTCTAGAGATAGTGCCGTGGTCTTTTGTTTCAGCCTTGTATAAAAGTCTTCGAAAGGAGACATCTCCAAGAGCCAAACAAGCAGTTCGCGCCATTCCATTCCCTATTCCTTTCTTCATTCACGGAGAACGGCTATTTTGTGTGCAATGAATGGCCTAGGCAGAAATCAGTGGTCTGTCAAACGCACGATCCTCAAGATCTTTAAGCTACATAAAAGCTGGCGCCGCGCAAGGAAAGGTATCTGCGCCCGGTGTGGAGCTGTAAATGGCGTCGCCGCTAAAATGTCTCGGCTTCGTATCTCGACGTACTCGTATATATGAGAACTACGGGGAGTCGAGTGCCCAGACGAGAAAACGAGAATGCTGTGGTTACCACCACAGGAAACAAGAACGTATACTCATTCCACAACTAACAACCTCCTTTTTTAACCGAGTTCTTCGCTTAATATTCGCTTGCTTGTACTAACTTCCCTCTTTCTCTCTCGTACATGCTCGCTTGTAATGTCAGTCGATTTCGCGTCGGCTTGTAAAGATAATCGTATTTACACCGCTAATTAAAGAGTGTCCTTTACTGTTATCAAATGGGATATAAGTTTGACCCATTAATGGGACAGGATGGCCATATAAGTATTTGCCTTTACACGAAGAAGTGATAGATTAAGTTGCCAGGTCACTACTCCGATACAGACCGTGATGCAAGACATATCCACTTCGAATGTAACCTCTGTACTCATGAAATAAAGGGTTAGTCATCTTAGGCTTCTTTATGTGTTACAAACCTTTTTCAGGTGATGCTATGAATTGATGTCCAGGCTCCAGCGTTAGTTATTTGTGGATGTGCGAGGTACACGGCATGTTATGAGGTGTGATAGTGCGACTGTATGCTAGTTGTTGCAAAGAAATACTACCCTCGGTATGAGGCTTAGCGCTGAAAAATCTTCAGGAAAGGCTCGAAAGCATATGGACTTGCCCGACGTCCTCTATAACTATAACTGCAGGCGGGGAACGTGGCAATTATTTCTACGATAAAGGCAGTGTCTCGGTTAGAAAAGCTTACGGAAAATATATCTTTACCTGATGAGAAAATAGGGCTGATAAGAACATTGTCCATACAAATATGCCCAGAAACGTCCAAACAGCCTCCTTCAAGCACCAACGGTTTTGGGCAAGGATCTGTACTAACATATACGACTACGACACGGGCAACAAGTGTCTATACTGTACGAGTAACTAGTGTACCCTGCGTATTATTCAAAGCAAGGCGGAGTATTCGTTTATACTATGTATCAATATCTTAGTACATGTATGAAAAGCATGAACAGCGTTTTGAACCTATGAAACACGGAGCAACCACTTTTTCACCGCTCTTCCTCTAGCCACGTACGTGCAACTAATCGTAAGGCGGTTTCCAGGATTGAGAAGCCATCCGACCAGCCGTAGTCATCCTTCATACTCCATAGACCGGAAATGTGGGTCTGATTAGCCCATTCTTCGACCAAGGAAGATAGCGATACCAAAGCGATAGCTAGTTGTACTCGATGAGCAGGCAAGTATTCTACAGCTGTGTGAAAAAGAAATTATGATTGTAGCTAGCGCCGTGGGGTTCTAGTATGGTTTTCTCTACTTTTAACGAATGTGGCTATACAAACACACATCCTTCTTCGCATATTCTGTGACGGGAAAAGCATCCTTCGTACAAAGGTGCAAGTGCAAGCACAAGTACCCTCGTCTCTAATCAATCAGTTTTGTTTTGTATCATCTACGACAGAACCTGCCGGTCAGGAGGGGTCAGAGGAAGGGGGGTGAAAACTGTTTGTATCTAGTACTCCGTACTCGTAGTCGAGATAACCCTTAGAGTGCTGTAACAAGTAGCTCCGCCCGTGCGTGTTAGAAATACCCCGTACCAATCACATTTATACAAGCGAATTACTTAGGGGGCGGGGGTCATTCATTTACACCTCAATGTCCTCGTACACTGTAGTTTTCTGCTCTGAGTTCCGAATCCACCTCACTCATAGGGACCATTGAATCGCCCTATTAAATCGATTTGTTACTTCACACTGTGTCTAAGCTTTTGGGTACCTGACAATGCCAACTACCAAGCCCGCTAAGCTCCGCCGAGCCTTAGTGCCGCTCCAGACCCTTCCCCGCGTTCCCAGTTGTGCTTGGTTCTTCCGTTCTAAGACGCTAAGAGTACTCGTACAGAGTAGTTAACGGAACCCAGCGTCACTCCGAATATTAGCTACCTCTATCTTATAAAAAGCCGCCCGACACGTAGCAAGCCTTGCTTGAGCCGTTTCATTGGCCGTATTCCTCTAAGACGGACTTATGTGATAATATGTGATTGGGCTCGGTTGCAATCCTTTTACCAGGTGCAATGTAACATGGCTGATTTTCCAAATTGATGTTAGGGTACTCGTAGGTCCCTTAAGGGCATCGCTTGAGGCATAAAAGCGTTGTGCATTATTTTGTGCTAGGTGCCTTGTTTCATCTACGAGGTACAAAGAAGAACTACAGAAGCACAACATGTTTCTCGCACTGGCGGTAGTGGTTTGCGCGACACAAATAGCGGGCCATAGCGCAGAAATTTGGCAACATGCTTCAAGACAAGACATCTTTCGTCTCGACCTTCTTACTTCATTCGCTCGCAGGAGTCGTATGTATCGAAGAACTGCGTGAAGGAATCCTCTTATCTGCACCATAGTATTGACTCTTGCCTATTAATATGTACGAGCCATAACAGTACTCACAGACTCGGTACGACTACTGTACGTAGTTGTCTTTGGAGATTAATGGAGAAGCAAGGCAGGGCCTCCAAACTGCCTCAAAGTCACATTAAAAGGCCTATTGTTGCCTGTTCTGCTCGCATAAAATCGCGCTAAGTCCCTCAGCCCTGCTACTGCTCCAGGCTAATACGGCACTACAACATTCCTCAGAACTATTTGCATTTATCTGTTTTCTACTCTAATTGCCGCCTTAATATGTTGCTGAGAATAAGGGTATGCCAATTGTGCATCACTAATTCGTCTCTTATCTTCTTAGCTCTGTCACTTGCTTGATCTATAAACTTCGAATCGATAATGTGTTATTGAGGTACGAGTACGGAGTATATCTATGTTCAATACAGAGAACACACGATTATTCTGTATATATTTCGCACAACGCTTGTACGAAGCAGGCATTGCACTTGCGTCCTGCCAGGTTCCCCAGCACTTGTGGTATCTCCTCCGCAGTTGCAACACTACACCATAGGACCCCACCTACATGTAACTTGGAGTACGAGTATCTATCTTACGTACTCCCTTTCACGGATTCTTATTCAGAATCACGTACTCTTCGCTTAATGATTCTCATAGCCTCAATATGTACTCCGTACTTCATGCTATGAAACGACGTATAGTGGGTCAATAAAAGTATCGCTCAATTTCCAACACCACACCACAAAAGCTACGATCTCTATACTATAACACTGAATATCTCGAGGTCAGCCAAAAGTATGTATAAAAACTCCAAGTCTATATAAGACAAAGGAGAATGCAACCTTTTACATCCTTGCTTTTTTTAAAGAATTTTGAAGCGATGTGAGAAGGCTATAAAGTTCAAGCCTTGCAATTTTTTAGAATCTATCCTTTATAACTCAAAAATAAAGCCCTGTAAGTCCACTGTAAAAAAACTCGGCAAATTTTCCAACTTTACAGCAACCATCCACAGAACCACGTAATGTATTAAAAAAAGTAAAGCAGCATAAGGTTCCATTTATTATTTATCAATGTACAGTTAATTATTTTATTCATGCTTTGTGGTAGACCTTGAGATATTCAATGTTGAAAGTATAGAGACTGTAGCATGTTTTGATGTTTTTGTTTTTTGTTTTTGTTTTTTCTGGAAATTGAGCGATACTTTTGGGGGTGCCTTAGTTGTATGTATACATATACGTCGTACACCAATGGTCGTATGGAGTACACCCATGCATGCATATGGAGCAAGATTCCGACTACGAGTATGTACAGAGTATTGTCATGCAATTGTAGTCCTAGGAAATGCCCAGAATAGCCGGATGGCACGATACCTTGATACAGAGTACAAAATGGGTATGTACTTGTGGAATTGGTGGCCGTACATACTTCGCAGGTACACGTATACTTCACATGTGTCAAGTAGTTGTAGTTACTCGTATTTCTATGAGTGAAAGGGGCCGGCCGGAGCTGTTTAACCCCGATATTCTAAGTCCATATGCGGAGGAACACATTTCCGGGGTCAGATGTCTCCTAAAGAGCTACAGCTGTGTAGCTAGCAGTTACTTCCAGTGACTGGATAAAGAAGCTCACTTCACGTCAAAAGATGCCCTCCCCAAACAGTACTCACACTAACAATAAAACCTCACCGACGACGTAGAACACAGCCACATTTGCGTAACTTCTAGTCAGTTTACAGCTATTCGTAAATTTTGTTTTCTGCTATGGGCAGGACTCGACGGAATCATTCAAGTGTCGCCGTATCTCCGAATATGCCGCCTATGAAGGAATACCAGTTATGTATAGTTGTATGAGTGCTCGTAAGCCGTCACCCATCCCTACCAGTTTTATACTATCCTAACGCATATCGCAATGTGGGTCTTCTTATGTTATTGAATAAATGATGAAGTACTCCGAGAGCAAATACGAGGCCCAGAATGCGGGATACTACTATGTAGAAGTGCAGCGCTCCCTTTACTAGAGATCAGGGCTTCCGCTTCGATCATACATGGATATCCAAACGCCAAGTTATACGGAATGCAACTACTCATGCACAATTACTTGCCCACCTTTTTCAAGCTTTGCTGTTATGCGAACGTACGGAGTACTAGCTCTTGTTCTCCCCCCTTGCCTATGAGAAAGGGGCACAAACGGAACGATACTAAAAATAGCCAAAGATGAGAGGTCTAATAGGTGAGGTGCTACGTTGGGCATTACTAGATTTCAGCACGCCTGTCTAGATTCTACCTAGAGTGTATCCACAGACTCCCTCCGAAAACTACATCGCTCTACCCTCACCCGTCTTGGATTTCTCTTTTTACTCTGCAGATCTTTCTTTTTAAGCTTCAGCTTTCTCCCCAGCTTTTTCCAACACTTATCTATCATCTTTCCTTCTGTCATATTTTGTTCTACCATCTTTCTTCTTCTTTTTATTCTATGCCCTGTATTTGGGCTCTTTATATTCCAATAACTGTTTCGTACCTCGCAGCTACAAAGTAAGTTCTTGTCAACCTTTCATATTATCTATGTTCAATTCCCTTCGTGGCCCAGGACCAGTAGCATTGTAGTGATGCCGCTGATCCCGCCAAAGGCAGGAATTTTGTCTAGTCTCTTTCTCTATTCCCCCATACAAGTCCCCCCTTCCGCTGAAGACAAGAATCAGCCACATACTAATTCTATTTATTTTCCACACCACTTATTGCTCGTCTTTCATTCTTTTTCCCTCATCCACACCCCCCATATTTGAGCAAACCGAGACATTCATCTTATAAAGCTTCTCTTTGCTAACATAGCAGAATGTCGACTCCCTCTACTCACTCAAAGACTGGCGGTGCTGATCTCGAGGCGAAAGTCGCAATCTCGCCTCGTGGCCAGCCCACCTTGCCCTATGTCCCACGTAACTTCGCTAGCCCAGCACCGCTGGGGCTCACGGTGTTTGCTACGAGTATTTCTCTGATCTCACTGATGAATCTGAAGCCGCACGGTATTCAGGAAGCCAATATCAACGTCAGTACGATAATTTTCTTTGGCGGCCTATGCCAGTACATCGCCGGTAACATGGAGTTCATCGCTGGCAACACGGTATGTTAATAAGAACTTTATTTAACATATGATTGCTTTATCCTAACTAGATATAAGTTTGGTGCTACTGTTTTCTCAGCCTTTGCGGGATTCAACGCCGCCTATGCCATGACTTTCCTCCCTGGCACAGGCATTTGGCTGCGTACAAAGATGCAACCACAGGTGAACCTCTTCCCACCCTCCCGCAAGCGCTTGCAATATTTGTGTGGGCACGGTTCATTGTTTGCATTGTCTTTACCGTTGTAGCACACGATCGTCCTGGGTGCTGTTGATTCTCCTCGTCTTTGTCGACCTGACCCTTCTGTTCATTGCCGCTTGTTACATGGCCGATGTGCCCCAGCTCATAAAGGCCTCGAGCATCACTAGTTTCATTTAAGCCTTCCTTGCTTGTCAGTCTCTCACATTTATTTTGGATCAAGCTAGAAACACTACAAAGCATGCTGATGACCAACTCGTATACTTCTCTAGACTACGCTGGTGCGGTCGGTCTTTGGGGAAATGGTGGCACCGCTATTAACCTGGCAGTCGGTTCCCTTGTTGTTCAACACTATGTATTAGAGACAAAGATAGTGTGGATGGCGGAACCACGAACTAGATCACTATAAGATTCGAAACTAAACTAGGGAAAAGTGCTTTACAACTTGCTCTTTCGCGGCAATGAAGAGCATCCGTTGTTAATTTAGAATTTATTTCCCTACATAAGCACATACATATATATGCCTGTGAGATCTACCAAAGTACTGTCTGTGCATTCCACAGTGGTAAGTCAAACGGGAATAAGCTTTCAAGCATTATTTTCAAAACCTCGTGTCACATCGAGAATTTGACATGTTGGGAGCGCAGACATGACACCGTTTAACAAACATTCATGTGCATTTTTAAGCTAGCAACTACTACCTTATATGTCCAACATAAGCCAACAGTTAATCTAAGAAGGTCGAAATGCATTTAACTAAGGAGTTCTTTGATATCCTCAATGCGCTGTAGTTTCTGCTCCTCATCTGTCATCATGCCAAGAGAAGTAGCACTGCCAGTAAAGTGATTAGTTAATGCTTAGCCGAATGTGCCACCATCCAAGCCATAATATACTCAGTGGGGGAATACTCACATGAACTTTTTACGGTCTTGAATCTTCAGCATCTTCTCTTCGACACTACCTTTAACAATAAACCGGTAAACCTTGACTTCTTCATCTTGCCCCATACGATGAACTCGGTCAATCGCCTGTGCTTCCACAGAAAAACTCCACCATGGGTCCATCATATAGACTCTCTTAGCGGCTGTCAAGTTCAAGCCAACTCCACCAGCACGTAGGCTAAGAAGCAGAATGGCAAAGGTCTTCGTTTGGCGGAACTCGTCCAGCACTGCAGCACGAGCTTTTTGCGCCATTGTGCCATCTAGTCTCATGTACTTGATGTTAGCACGGCGTAAGGCGGGTTCAATTAGCGACATAAATGATGTAAACTGGCTGAACACCACAGATTTGATTGTTGGCCGCTCCCGACGCAACGCACGCAAGCTTTGCACCAGTGCGACCACTTTAGCAGATGATTCTTTGACATCAACTCTCTGTAAACTGATGCGGGGTGGCTGGCCGAGGGTGTCCGGATCGTCGTCGTAGCGCACAACTTCGAATAAATCTCGCCGGTTGATAGCTTCTCGGCAATGAAAGCACTTTGGAAGTTTATGTTGACTGGTTTCGTGGTCAATATACTTCAGGAGACAATCCCTACAAGCGGAATGCCAGCACCCTGTCACAGTTTGGTGAATCATGGGCTCCTCGGCACATATAGGGCATTCATTGACGGCCTCTTCGCGAATTTGCTGGAGTACATGAGCACCGAAGGCGTTCGCATCTTTAGGATCGTCCGTCGTTGCTGTGAATCGTTGGACAAGTGATTGCAGATCCATGTCATCGGCTAAGCCAGCAGCCGCATCTGCAGCTGCGCCAGCCTCGATTTCATCTGCCACCACATCCATATTGCGGACCAAAACAGGATGACAACAGCACTGGCGCAGTCGCAGCACCTGGGCGAAGATGCTAGTAAAGGATTTCATCACTGTCCCTGCTTCGATATTGGCATTGAAGGAGCGCTTGACACGCATAAAGATGTGATCATATATCTCACGTTCCGTCTTTGACATTTCAATATCAACAATGTCAATATGCTTCGTAGGGAGGACAACAAGGCTGAACTGTTAGAAGAGCAATTTGCGTGGGTCATCATAACAATAGGGCGGGGGGACTCACGACTGGCCGTCTGGCGTCTTCATATCTTTTGTTCTCCGCATGACTAGTGGTTCAAGCACGGTCTGAACCACGTCGAGAGCACGCATGAAGTCTTTGGACTCAAATGGAACTGTGATGAAAGTACGCCAAAAAGAAAAATTGTTCCAGGGCTCGACTTGAAGAAAGCGGATGAGGCTAAACAAGTCCTCCAGCCGGTTAACCACAGGTGTTCCTGTCAGAACCCAGCGGTGTTGGGCAGATAAAGCGTAGCATGCTTTGGCTGTCTTCGATTGGCGGTTTTTGATAGTGTGTGCCTCGTCAAGGATGATACGGAAGAAGTTGAGGGAGAAAAGACCCTTGCGAGGATTGCTTCCGCCACCGTTCTTAGACCACATTTGTGTAAACTCCGACAACACAGTACCATAGCTAGTGATGACGATATCTGGGGCTGTAGCGGCCTGGTCTGCCGCACAAAGGTCCTGCAGGCTAGCCACCTTGTCAGAGCCGTAGTAAATAATAGATCGCAACGTTCCATCCACAGAAGCGCTCTCGGTCTCGCTCTGCCACTGTGCCAGTAGCGACATGGGGGCGATAACAAGCGTCGTGCATGGAGCCTGGGCAACATCCGGTAACCTGGATCGAATTCGTCGGAAACCATTGAGGGCCATAGCAGACTTTGTATCCGTGCGCACATTTTTTCGAGCCTCAAGAGCATCAGAAGATTTGTGAGCATGTATCAGGCTCAGCATTTGAATAGTCTTGCCGAGGCCCATCTCGTCGGCGAGGATGCCTCCCAAGCAATTTTGCTCTTGAAGAGGAAAATCAAGCGCCATGTCTCCCGAATATGGATTCACATAGAAACATGCCTGGTCAGGAACCTGCGGAAGATCCTTATCATCCGCGTCTTTGACTGGCCAAGCATACTCTTCCCATAGTGGATGCATAGATGTCTCCCTTTCGCCATTCGTATGGTCTTTTTCTCGTGACAACATCCAGTACAAAGCTTGCTTCTGGTATGGCCGAAGTGACAGAGCAAACGTTGCAGGTGGCTCTGCTTCCGGTGTGGAAAAATCAAATGACTGGGCCTTTCTGTATAAGGCGTCAAGCTGGTCCTGTTCGAGCTCCTGACCGTCTTCAGGCTCTTCAGACTGGGATGGTACTGTCGCATCTCTGTAGAAAAATAAAGAGTTAGTCAAGCAGTTGCACCAGGCTCATAATTGGCACAGAAAAGATGACGATAACAACAGCTGTAACTGTGGTCAAGTACGTACCCAGCAGCAGACGGCTTTGGATCTTCCTTTTCTTTCTTATCGGCCATTTCAGCAGCTTGAAGCAAGCTTTGGCGGCCTCGATTGGCAGCAGCTGCATTGATCTTTGTAGGTAACAAGTTCACCTCCTGCAATAAGCGCACCAATGAGACCTGGCGCAAACGCAAATCTCGCTCTTCCACAGTTTCCTTTTCCTCAAAAAGGCCAGTGAAGCGGTTGTCGGCCGGGTTAGCGGGCTTCTGGACAAAGGCTGTGTGCAGAAGCCAGCAACGTAGCTGTAGAAAGACGGTATCATTGGTTTTGAGCTGGTCAGGGGCATATACGCATGTGCCTTCAAACGCGCAGATGTTTTGGTCCATGAGAGTTGACACCCAGTTTGCAACGTCCTTGGATAGCCGTCCGATCTCTGCGCCGCTTTTGCTCGTGAAGCGCACGATCACGTCGACTCGTTTCGCAGCGGCCGAGTTTGCCCGCACGACAACCGCCGGGCCCAGCTTCATAGTCTTTTTGGCGGTTCCAACCATGCGCGGCGCTTCAATTCTCTGTCGCTCTATTTTCACAATGTCCCCAAAATTCAGCAAGTTGGAACCGCTGCGTGTCGCCCAACCCTCGACTCCAAATGCTCCGATGTACCTTCGTTCCAAGGGGAGTGTTCGGTGATTCCTGGCCTCTTGCATCGGAGTCAGCTCGTTCGCCTCTTTTGGGGAGCTTTGTAAAGGACGTGGAAGAGCCACGGCAGCTTCACCGCTGGGACTGTTGTCGTGGGATGCGGCCAGTGGGTTTGGCGGCAAAGCGATAGTTGTGGGCTCGGACTTCGGCGTATGCCCTAATGTTGGAATGCCGCTGGTTGTGTTTCGTTTCCACGTCCCGTCGAAATATATATTGACTGCCCGTTCAATGTCGTTTTTGCAGCTGCTGTGGAGCATTCTCATCACACTCGGTTCAACTTTCTGCCCGACAATCGCCTCGAAGACATCTTGGTCGAAAGTGGTGGAAGAAACGGAAGAGGTTTTCCCTGCTGTCGTGGCTGGTCGGGCTGGAGACGAGTAGTGGCGGACAAGAGGACCATGGTCATTCGAACCGGGTTCTGCATGCTTATAGAGCACCATGGGCGAAGATGCAGGAAGGCGTGGCACATCGTGGTGGTCTCCATCAAAGAAGCGACGCTTTTGCCTCGTGGGATCATCATTTTCTACCTCTTTGCTCGCACCGCTTGTCTCGTTTTCGATTCCGGATAGGCATCTTCGCTTCTTAGAAGGAGGCTCATAAGCATCAATGCTATCCATGCCGGAGCCCAGGTTGGGTTGGTCGTGCTTTGGCGGTATTCCTCGCTGCGATTTTCAACTTGCAGGCGGCAACAAAAATAAAGACAAGCTTTAATTATTACAACGCGACTCGCGGACGCGTCTCCAGCATATTTCGACTAGGTGGTGGCCAGGCCGTTTGTTAACGCCGGTTTTAGTGGGCCACTCTATGCGAAATAGATCCGTACGTTGTAGGTGGCTAGAAATGTCTGGCAGGCGATTGGCAGCTCAACAAACCATTTCGTCATAGGCCGCAAAATTATTTCAACCAACAAGCTTGGGAGCTAAGCCACCACAACTTGCTGTAGACGCTTCCAACAAAGCAGCAGCAATGTGCCGTGCTGCTTGAACCTGGCTTAATTTTATTTATTTTCTCCCCAGCCGGCCATCAATGCTCAGCATCCGCGGGCTCCGCCATGCCCTGCGACGGTCGCCGTCTTTCTCTCCCGGTTTGCGCCGTGGTTTTGTGTCTGATGCCGATGTCGAGAAGGCTCGAGCATACTGCTTGAACCAGCTTAGGTACGTTGCAGCCCTGTTTCTCATTTTTTTCCTTCTTGTTTTTCTTGTTTATTTTGCTCTTATTTTTATTGCTATTCTTGCTGTATCTGCCTCAGAAAGAGCGTTAATATGAGCTTCAGCTAACCCGGATTTTTGTGTCGCTACCAGGACCGGCGACTACGATGCCCATCTCGTACGGCATTTCCTCCCCAGCGCCATTCAAGATGCGTACCTCTCTCTACGAACTCTGAATCTTGAGCTTGTGCGGCTTCCCGAAACCGTATCGAATTCTGCAATTGGCCATATGCGGATACAGTTTTGGCTAGACGCAATCAACAACACTTTTGAAGGCCAGCCACCACGAGAGCCGGTATCCATATTGCTCTACGCCTCACTTGCCGGGCTTGCGGCTCGGGAATCACGCAAGCAAGGGACTAAGGCAGGCAGCGTGGGAGCCTCGTGGAGCTCTCTCAAGTTCTGGCTGCAGCGGTTCATCCACACACGGCAACAATACATGGACAACCGGCCATTTGCCAGCATCGCAGCCTTGGAAGAGTATGCTGAAAGCACATACTCGACGCTAATGTACATCACCCTCGCCATGTTACCGCTTCGCTCCATGCATGTGGACCACTTGGCCAGTCACATTGGAAAGGCATGTGGTATTGTCGCCGTTCTTCGCGGCATTCCAATACTTGCAAGACCATCAGCGCCTACCGGGCAAATCGGCCAGCACAATCCTGTGCTACTGCTCCCGATAGATATTTCTGCTGAGGTGGGCCTTCGGGAGGAAGACGTGTATCGCCACGGCCCAGATGCGCCAGGATTGCAAGATGCTGTTTTCCGCGTGGCCACACGGGCGAATGACCACCTAATAACAGCACGAGAGATGCTGAAGAACATTCGAGCCGGTCGAGATCCTGGCCACGAGTACGAACATGCCGGTGAGAGCGGCCACGCCTACTCCAGCGATAGCAAGGATGCTGGTAGTTCGCAGGAGGAACTACAGGCTCTGCGGCGAGGATTTGGGGTTCTCCTTGAGGCTGTTCCAGCTCATGACTTTCTATCTCGCTTAGAGGCGGCAGCCTTTGACCCATTTAGGGTCAAGAGCAGTTGGAGACTTCCATGGTCTCTGTACAAGGCGCAGAAACTAAAAACTGTATGATATACGATAATGGCACGGTTTCATATGCATTTTCTTGTAAATTTAGACATAAGCACGTACATCCCCTCGAAAACATATCCGTTTCTTAAAAACGATTAAACCCCATGGAGACCGTCAAATCCTGCAACCACGAGGCTGCCTGAACCTACTTCATCCCCCGCTCCCGTCCAAAAGAACAGCCCCCCGAGGCCAGCCGATCGTGCATAGACAGCTTTAGTACGGACCGTTTCCGGAACATCCAAAGAAACAAATCCTTTACCATCTCTACCATCTTTGTCATGATCCACGTACCAAGCAGCCGCAATATTCCGGTCTACGTGCGCACCAGCTTTCCAGGCAGCAGGTACATCACGATAATCCATTTCTCCTCCACCTTGGTCGTTAGCATCCACATATTCGTCTCCCGGCTGACTTGCGCCAGGAAAGTATCTCGCGTAGGCGGGTATACCCAGCAATATCCGAGACGGAGGTACACCTTTCGCTAACAAGATATGAAGGCCAGTTTGACACGAGATTGAGGGCTTCGCCACATTAGCGCAATGGCCGCTCGCAGTACCTTGATCAACAACTCTTGCCATCGAACCTTCTGCTTCCGATTCTTGGACCGGAGGCGAAAAGAGTTGTGCGTGGTGCCCTGCAACATCGCTCCATGGCCCAGAAAAATCGTATCCCATAAGATTGATGTGGTCCACACAAGAAGAAACGGACTGAAGATCAATGCATCCAAGAACAGCAGGATCGACAGGTAAGGCTGTGGTAAGGAGATATTTCGAAGGGGGGAGCATGGAACGGCATGCCTGCAGCAGCCGAAGATATAGCTGCCCTTGTGCAGTAGTAGTAGGGTGCTCCCAATCAACTACTAATGTATGAGTACCAGTTGCTACAGGTGTATAATACATCCAAGCCAGAGGGAATTCCAACTATCATACGTACCATCGATACCATCAAAAGAGTAACGGTCGACCCACTCTCGAGTACATCGAGCAAAAGTTTCGCAGCCGTTGACCGTAGAGGATAATATAGGAAACGCAGAGCTACCACTTCCACCGCCGATGGACAGTATTGTTCGTAGATGTCCATGGTCCATTTTGAGCCGGCATAGTGCATCAAGGCAGCCCTTAGCCCCATCTAATGGGATCTGGGAGTCGGCATACTCGTCGAGAAACTAGTGGCACATATTTGTTAGGATAAACTTTCTCACTTTAGCGAATGGTGGGGTGTTGTAAGCATACTTGTAAGGTTCCGTCATCCGTTGGTCTATCCCAATAGGTTATGCTCGTATTAGGTTATCTTATAAGGAGTAAATCGGCCTCAACATACATCGCAAAGGCGTAAAAAATGGTAGAAATCTTGTGGAGTGGAAGGCTCGAAGGTAGAGTGCCTTTGTAAACTCGCCATGAAGGAAAATATACAGCGTTGACGAGAGGCTGTAGAGGCGGCATGAGTAAAAATCAAACACATACAAGGGAAACAGCTATGTTAAAGTTCTCTTATGCTTTGATAGTCGTGTCAAATCTAGATGTTATTGGAGATTTTGACACGACACGATGATGCCTTCTTCGTTAAGGAAGAGGGGAGCCGTAACTCTGCGGGAGAGCCATTCAATTTGAAACATCGGTATGCCGCGAAAGGTAGCTGGCCCACTTAGCATAAGAACCCTATACCATCTACCAATGACAGGCCACAGGCACAGCCATCTAGCATTGGCGACCATACTTACGACTATATAGTGTCCAAGGGGTGGCTGTGCGTCCCCGGCGGTTGGCCCATTTAGGGCTCACAGCATAGCCGTGGGGTTCCCCTAATAAACTCAAGTCATGGTGGCAACCACTACTTATATAATATTACAGTTAGCCAAGGTGTATGAGTAGATCCGCTCGCTACTTTCATAGTATGTGTGTACGAGTGCAAGATGAACACGTCATGGATCAGGTACACGTCGAGCCGAGAACCGTGCTGTTGCCACTCAACGCCACGGATGGTCCAGCCCTACTTGTCCGAACAGTCACATAGTGCACTGACATACGGTAGCCAACTTGTAATGGTGTGCTCCATCGTTGAAGAGTAGCGTGGACCATGACGTTGAGGCGGAGGACAGGCCTGGGATGGGTCGATGGCCTGAGATCCGAAATACCCGTAGCCAGGCCCAAGGGCTCGGAACCTTGCACTTTCCACGGGATTTTCAAACCCATAAGTGCTACTACGAGGCTCAAGCTTAGCTCAATCACGGCCGGCTTAGGATAGAGGTTGCCAGGCTCCAGTCTCGTGGTCAAAGTCCATACGGGCCGGCCCATACGTAGCTCCATAAACAAGGTTTGTAAGTAAATAAGCATAGAAACTTGCCCATTTATGTATTTCCTCTGTACTAGGATCTGAAAAATCCATCTTCACAGAAGATGGTAGAGCAGAAATCACCGGAAGTCTAGCATCGACATTATAACATACACCCAAATGAAAAGGGGGACTAGCTGTGCTCAACCACGACGGTTAAGGGGCGATGAAAACAGTTGACAACGGCAGGTGAGACTTGCCTACCAGCGACATATAGGTATGGCCGACACGGTCGCTAGCTATGGAACTTCAAATGTACTGACAGGGAATGGCCGTAACCAATGAGTGCTGGCTAAGATTACATGTGACGGAATACGGACACCATAGGCTTATCGGCAGCAGGGAATTTTTCTTTAGCTTTCATTTCCGGTTCTTCTTTCCATCAGTACACCATCTGCGTCCCCTCCGTCGTATCTGCAGGTTATTTAGTACAGTCCGCTTAACGGATTGCCCAGTTAGGAAATCATACCAGTGCCAAGACTTGTGGTTGGATAGGCCCAACAGAAAGTAGCTTTTGCTTACGGATCACGATCTCCAAGCCGGGCCCCGGCGGGCCTCCTCATGGCCCTCGGGTTAGAAATAGCAATATTTGATTTGAGTCGAGCTTACCTTATGCGTAGTCTCAGAAAGGCAGAACGTGGGGGGTGAGATACAGATTGTTACAGTACATTACAGCGCCACGGTAAGCCCAGGTAAACTCCAGAGAGAATGCAGTTGTAACTAGGAAATATCATGTTATCCCTATCCCGTACGGCTATTCGGGGCGTCAGTTGCGGTAGCCATGAGGGAACTGCTGACCCATGACTGGTGCCCGGCCGAACATGCCGCAAACAGGGGGGGGGGGGGGGGGGG